>JADLZK010010316.1:0-146883 GCA_015847255.1 Hyparrhenia diplandra
TCCACACATCCCTCCCACACACCACGGGTGGGCGTACCAATCGGCGCCCGCAGCATGGGTGGTATCCGGGGCAAAGGTGAGGGCCTCTCACACTCTTCGCACCGGGGAGGCCACGGGTCGGGGGTAGTGAAGTTGAGTTGGTGGTGATTAGGTTCGACCTGTGGCACCGTGATGGATTTCTTTTGGATGTTGGACATGTTGCACTTTGTGATGGATCTAGTTTCGATGTTGGACATGTTACATTTCGTTTGGATGTTGGACATGTTGAATTTTCGTTTGGATGTTGGACTATATGTGTGAATTTGTGATATATGTGGATTATATACGTGAATTTGTGATATATGTGCAATATATATGTGAATTGGTGATATATGTGGTTTATGTGTATATATGAATGCTTATGGTATATGTATGTGTTGATTTGCGGCAACAATCAACGAAACAGCAAAAATAAAATAAAATTCCCAGCTTTGCGAGTGCCGGCCTTTCGGCAAAGTGAGGCATCTAAAGCAAATTTGGCGGGGTTGCGAGTGTGCATGGATGGCACTCGGTAAAATGACCATAACTTTGCCGAGTGCCAGTCGTATTGCACTTTCGGCAAAGTTTATTTTTGGTAAAATAAATAGTTTGCGAGTTCGACATTTGGCACTCGGCAAAGTTTTAAAATATTCAAATCTTTGCCGAGTGCGGGCGTTTGGCACCCGGCAAAGGAGCGTCCATATGTAACGTTCGACGTTGAATTCGCCCGAGCACTAACATGGCGCACTCGGCGAACCCTTCGCCAACTGTGCGACATTTGGCACCTTCGGCAAAGATTCGTTTGCCGAGTCATTCTTGCCGAGTGGGGTTCGCCGAGTTTGGCGGTCGGCAAAGCCTTTGCCGAAGTGCGAACTGCCTTTGCCTAGTGCGGTCTGCACTTTCGGCAAAGCAGCCGATTCTGTAGTGCCTAAAGCATATGGCTTCATGGGCTTGATCTGCAAATCGGCAGGTTAATAGTCAATAATTAATTTGCACACTCAGTTTTGCAGAACAAATTAAAATATATAGCTACAAATTAAACCTACATATATAAGTGGTGGGAGAGATGCGAGAATACATGACCATGAGAACCATAGCAGCAGCTATCAGGTGCACGGTCTTCCTCGTGCTGCTTTTGACGATTGCCATGATCAAGCTAGGAGAAGTGTCTGTGCTTCCTCTGTTTGGATGCACTCTTTTGCCAAGCTCAATTGCCAGTGTTTATATAGAAGCGCAGTGAACCCTTAGAAACAAAACTTGATCGATGAAATTGCTAAAGTTTGATATCCTGGTTGTCCTCACCAAAATTAATTAATGTTGGTATATCGAATTGCCAAATTTTGATATCCTGATATGATAGCTTTTCCAAATAAATATGACCATATATCTCAGGCTGCAGGGTTTGGCTTTTCCTTCTGGCTCTTGCCACTGGCTATTTATTTGGCATATATATTTTAATAAGAGGTGAAGTACAAAAGTAGATATATACGTGAATAATGGACACTTATGAGAGATTGGGTGGGGTAGATCTTTGACATCGACAAGTCACAAAGGATCTTTGGGTGGTTAACGGACCACTGAACAAACAAAAGCTAAAAGTGTGAGCATCCATGCCGAGTGCCCGAGTCTATGACTTGAACACGGATGGATATGTTCCGCTACAGAAAACTCTAAGTAACCGAGGGCTTTTTTAATGCCGAAATGCTCTTGTGTTGTCGAAACTTTACAAACTCCGTCCAATTCAAGGGCCATTCTCGCCAAAAAGCTCATGTAGGAGCATATCGTATTTTACGTATTGATGAAAAGTCAACGAGTTCCGTCCAACACTGCTCAATGCAGTAGGGGTCATATTGTTATTCTTCAGATACATAAACGTACAATGCGGCTTTCAGGAACGCAGGATGAAGGTGCAGTAAGATCTCGGAGTAATTTTTTGTTCATTCATTGCTAGACTCTTCTAGGCGAGACATGATAATTCAGGGCTTTGCGGCTTTCATTGCTAGCGATTGCCGAGTGTTTCGGGCACACGGCAAACTTCCTTATTTCCGTAGTTGTCACATACATGGATACATCATATGCAGCTTCGATAATAAAGAAACAGAGTCATTTTTTGTTTCTAGAAAATAAATGTTTGTCAACACTCAACAAGCTGAAATTAATACGTGAAAGAGCATGGTACTGATTTTGATTGATCCTTAAAGTATACTTGATCTGCTATTTGATTTTGTGAAATAGATTGTTTGTTATCGAGAGAAACACAGAGGATTTGTCAGGCAGGCACAAGTACATACAAACAAATACCGCTGCCGAAACAGATAAGAAGTCGCGAGTCTGGATCAGTGGACCTACCTAGCTAGTATAATATTCTGCAAAATCAATGCAACAGCAAGTTTAAGATTCAGACGACGAGCGACAGGAAATATGAGATTTAGGCAACGCTAGCTCTGTTGGCCAGCCGGTCTTTGTTTATCTGAAGCTGTAAACTTGACCAACCTGGTTTTCCTACAACCCCATGCGTGCGTCCTCATTATCCAACAGCTAGCTTTTCATCAAGATTCGCGCCAGTCAAACTCCCATCTCCACCTTTTTCATTCCCGTTTTGCTGCTTTTCCCTTTCCCTGCTTACTCTTCCATGAATTCATTCACAGCTTACACAACTCTCATTCCATTCCTTCTTTCTCCATTCCATGCTTCTTTCTTCCATAAAAATTCAGATCTGAACTTCTCTCTCTTCGTTATTTTTCAAAAACGCTCTCTGTTTCCACCATTCCTTCTCTCCGCCGCATATTCGTCTCCACCATTCCTTCTCTCCCCATCTTTGTTTCCATCTTCGTTTCTTCCTCCTCTCCCGTCTTTCTTTTTTTCCTCCTCTCTACCGCTGAAGGTCAGTCTCTCAAATCTCAATATGTTTACTCGTTTTTTCTTTGTTTCCATCTTCATTTCTTCAAATCTTTGTTTTTCTTTGTTTCCATCTTCGTTTCTTCCCCAAATCTATCTCACTTAGACTTTATTTGTTTCTTGCTATTCATTCCCAAATCTTTCTCTGTTGGACTTTTTTTATATTTATCCCATGCTTTGACAGATCTGGATCCTCCCAACACCATCGATGAAGATGGAGCTATGTTGATCTGATCAGAACTTTGTCTCCAACCCTACGGTTTTCCAATCCAGCGGTTGCCAAGACATCGTCGGCTCGTCGCCACCAATAGTGCCTGCTTTTGTCAGTTTTACAGGTATATGTTGTAGTGTTATTGATCTGGTTGCTGCTTCAATTTTGTAAGCCTGTTCGTCTATGATCTAATTACTTTAGTTTCCTTCGTCACTTGCCACCTCACTTGGTTTCAAACTTTTAGGTTTGCTATACTAGATAGGTCTACTTCCATTTCCTTTTTCTTTTGAACCCATCAGTTAATTAGTTAAGCATTTGACGGTTCTTGGTCGTACTTCTATGGTGATTTTCTTCAGTTTTAGTGAACGTTCTAATTTTATATTGACCCTTTTCAGTATAAAACTATAATAAAATAATAGGTAAATTTGGGCGTTCTTAATATTTCTTATATTTATTTATTTTTCTACATTCTGACAGTTCCCTCTTAGCGCTATATTTCTTCTTAATCGTTGTCCCACTGTCTAACTGTTGTACATTCTGCTAGTTCCCCATTTGTGCTAACAACCTACTTAACTGGTTCACACTATTTTTTTTTATAATTTCTATTTTTTTTATAATTTTTTCACTAGTTGTTCCCTTTCAATGTTTGACTTATGTATGGATATATAATTATTAGATGCTACTAATTTCGATATTTATTTATTTGTGCTACCAGATACCCTTGGTGCAATCCCTGTTTTTATGTATATATTGTGTAGGCTTCTAGTAGCCTTATCTGCGCAGGACATTCACATTTTTCCTGATTTACATTTTGTGACACCAATCAGTTATCTAGCATTTTCATTAACAGTACAAACAAAACCCTGTAACGCTATGTGTTATTCAACATGTAAACTTCTAATATCACTTGATCATTGTTTGCATAGCTTTATTTTGAAAACAATCCCATATGTTTATGCCTCTATAAAATCATATTCATTCCCAACATGTTTCAAGTTTACCGGCATCCACACGTATAATCTCACTTAGTCTTTGTTTGCATAGCTTTATTTTGAAAGCAATCCCTGATGTTTCAAGTTTATAAAAAGCAATTCATCTTATATATACTTGCTTTAGTTCTCCTTCGTCAATCAATAAGTTTTAGTTCAACGTATTTGATGAAGGCACTGGGCTTGTCGTTAACCCTGTTTTAAAGGCGGCTAGGCGTCCAGGCGAGTGTTGGGTACGCCTGGATGCCTAGGCGACGCCTAAAACAGAGGTCGTTAGTTCATCCCTATGCTTCTTTTTAGATAGACTCGATCCCGTGTCCCTTGTATTTTTTGGTTTTCTTGATAATATGGTTTTAAGATAAATTTTTGTCTGTTCTTAGATGGTTTGGATCTATTACCAATGGTTCTTTGTTCATTGGTACATGCAGTGCTAGATCTGAATCCACAATTCTCCAAAGGCCATGTAAGAACAAGATAGTGCTATGCCTAAAGATGTTATTGGTCTCACCAAACCAATGTTCATCGACGGTTTGTGGCAACCAACAACGCCTTGTACAGAAGAATGTGAAGGTAAAATTGTTGTTCTCTGGGCATACTGTAAATTTTGGAACCTGGTCATTTTGAGTTACTACTAGATGCACTTCTTGCTCGCTCGTAGTTTTTTTTTTTTTTTATTCAATATTTTCCTTGTTAGATTCACTGATAGTTCAAGCTCGAGATGATTATGCGATTTTTTTAACTCAACCTCAACATGGATTTATAGTTTTTTTGTTCCAACTGTTAATCGTAATTTGTACGTTTGTTACTTCATCTGCCCTAAGATTTGTTTTTCTACTTCTTCGAGTGATTGGTGGATCCAGTTCTAGATCCCATGTGTCGTCCTCCTTGTCCAACATTTTAGTATAAAAAATTCTCCCTCCCTCTCTCTCTCTCTCTCTCTCTCTCTCTCTCTCTCTCTCTCTCCTACTCATCTCTTGATCTCTTCCTCCAAATCACTAGCAACGGCTACAGATGCAAATCAGTTTTACAGTTTGATCTATCCTCCACCGAGTTTTTTTTGTATTTTCTTTTTACTTCAAGATTCGTATGTTCTGCTATTTGTTCGCCATTTCCAAGCTCGTTCGTCCAGCAGAGTTTTAGTTTGTTCTATCTCTGTGCCTCTCATCTGCATTGTCTCTTTTTCTTTTCCTCTATCTCCAACTCGGTGCATGTCTCTCTCCATTCTCTCTCGTTCTCTCTCCTCTCCATTCTTTTCTCCATTCACGAGCTCTCAATCCTCAAGTTTACTGTGCCTCAGTGGTGCTCCACCGTTTACGCTTGCTTTTATACTCTATTTGATCCTCTCGTCCCGCTTCTGTGTCCTTTCCATGATTTCTCCTGCTTCTAAATTCACGTGCTCACACTCATCTGCTCCCTATGTGCTTGTTTTTTCCTTCTTGTATCGACATATCTGCAAAAATCATAGTATTTTGATTTTTTTTATGTTACTTGTTAGTATGCGTCCTGCTCATCACGTCTTATTAAAAATTTCTCCTAACTAATTTATTTACTAGAATGTTGCATGCAGCAGCTTGTCGTAGCTGTAGGTAAACTGACCAACGCTTAATGTTGCATACGTCTTATTAAAATTTTCTCCTAACTAATTTATTTACTAGAATGTTGCATACAGCAGCTTGTCGTAGCTGTAGGAAAACTGACCAACGCTTAATGTTGCATACATCTTGTTTATTTAATTTTTTATTCATTGATTGTTGCATACATCTTGTTTATTTAATTTTTTTTATTCACTGATTCATGGATACATGCAGTCCTGGACATAAAGAATAACAATTGAAAGTCCCGACCTATTTTGATGTTACCTGTTCTTCAAAGATTTTGGATATGTGGTGCTGCATGTTCTTTTATATACATCTACTAATTACATATGCTAGTTGGTCAGTTTGTATTGTCTCTTGATTGATATTTTATATAGTTGTTCTCTCCCAACTCTTGTTCGACAGTTACCAATAGTCTACTGAAACGCTGCTCAGTCTGACTATTCTTGTGAATTGAAACCTGCTCATTCTAATGTTCTTAGTCAAATTTTCTCCAATGCATCTAATTTTTTTTGTTGTTACTCTTTCTTTTTATTGCTAGCTGATGTTGTGATTCCAAACTAACCAGGAATAATTCCAAAACAAATAATCAGATGTGGCTCAAAGGTGCGCAAGTACAAAAATTCAGATAACTCGAGTTCCTGATCTTGGATTATGCATGATCTTTATTTTGTTTTTGCAGTATTTATAGTGAGAAGGACAATGGTATAAGCAGACATGTAAATCATGATAGAATTTATATATTATTGATGAACAATGCTTGGGATCTTGAGAATTTTGGTACTTTGAGTAATAATTTGCCATAAAGTTTTGTGGGAGTTCCTAATGTGCATACCGTCGCTCAGATATTAATTTGAAATCCTTGACATAATGTACACAAGCATACTGCCATAGTTCCGTTTGTCAATTCATGAATGCATTGCTCATTTGCTTTACTGGTCTTATATGGTTATTAATTATAAACTACTTGTTTACGAGTTTTAGATGTTAACCATGGGACCGTCTTGATGCAAATTATTGCCTCCAAAAATTGTTTAATCCAGTTAGCCTTTTATTCCAGAAGGTACATAGTACTGTATTTTGGAACTTATGCAAAAAATATTGCCTTCTAGTACAATTGCGGACACCCTAACAGGAGTGCATTGGTCTTTTTCTTTAGCAAATTTAATGTATGTTGCTTTTAGCTCTACTGATTTCAGTTCTAATAGTTAGATATAGCTGAATTTAACGGACACTAAATTTAACACAAGTTCTTATGTTTATGTGAAAGAATAAAAATAGCTAGCACATGTCGTGACAGATCTCCTCATATGTCTGTTGCCTAGTCGTTCCAAAAATTGACACACTGCTCCCTATCTCAGTCTCTCATTAAGAAATCTCACACTATTTTTTGTCTCAACAGATCCAACGACGCCGCCGCAGTCGTCGCCACCTCAGCCCGCCGTGGACTCTGCAGACCCTCCCCTCGAATCTTTTCACGGTGTTTGCTTATTCCTTTATCCGCTTTAGCAGACCCACTTCTCCCTATCTCACTCTCTGTGCTAATTCTCCCTCAAACCCTTTGTGTCTGAACAGATCTGCCACCGCGCTTGCCGACGAGGACACCGTCTTCTCTCCATACCATTCTTCTTCATGTATGTAAAGTGATATGCCCTGTGCAATCTCCCTCTCTCACTCACTATCTCCCCTTGCCATTTCTAATTTTCACATTGCCTCCTCTCTGTGTATTTCTTGATTGTTTCCCTGTGTCTTCAATCTAGTGTAAAAAAACTTTCAGATTTCGCTTCAATTAAAACAATGTAAAAAACTATCACTTGTGGATTGTATTGATACTCCTGTGTAAATTGAAGCCACACTATGTTCTACTGGAAGCTTGTAGCTTGATTTTTTTACATCCTTTAGGTATGATAAAGCATCCTTTAATCTCCCAGGTGTTTTCGGCTAGAGTAAAATACAATCTTATTGTCACTTGTTCAGTTATGTGTAGTGAAAGTATTATGCCCTGTACAATCTGCAGTATCTCTCTCCCAGTATCTCCCCTTGCAATTTCTAATCTCCCAGATGTTTGTTTCTGGGTACCATCAGTCTTATTATGGCATTGTCCCCCAGAATACTGTTGGCTCACCCTATAATAGTTTTATCCCTCAAAGCAACTATTGTAGCATTATCCCATATTCTCTTATCAATGTCAAATTGTCAATACATCTTGAATATGGTGTGTTTCCTACTTTTCCACCTATTTATACATAGCTATAATGAATAATGATCGGAACAGAGTGTAAATCGCTATTGCCGCTTGTGATTCAACCATGTATATATACTTATCTGGAATTTGTTTTGAACTATTAAGATGGACTAGATGTGTCATATTATGTTTCTGCTTTTGGCGTAATCGGTAATCAATGACACCGTAACTAGATTTCATTCATTTATATCACAGTAGCTATTAACTATTCAGATTTCCTACAATCTTAATACCATTCACATTTTCAATCAGTATTACATATCTTCTGTTTTTTATACTGTATTACATGGCAACCAGATCTGGCTTTCATTAATTTCTATTACTGCTTATACTGCATACTGGAGGTTGTAGAGTCTGCATCCACAAACGCTACTGATATCTTCACCCTACGAAAGATGCACCTAAAGCGGGCTAATGGATAGGCCACGTCGCCCGTTAGTCCGCTAGCCGTCGGATCGAGCTATCCAACGATCTAATCCGTCCGATTGCGGATCGGTTGGCTTCCTCGCCCGCTTGACCATCAAACCCAGCCATCGCGAATTCTCGCGAACCCGGTCACGGGCGAACCCGCACCTCCCTCTCGCTGGCGCGGGCGGGGCAAGCGGCCCAAGTGCGGGCACGGCGGCGGCGGCCCCTCCTACCTCCCTCTCGCTGTAGCCACCGCTGTTGCGCGGCCGCGCCACGGTGGTGGCCCTGCTGCGCTACTTCAGCATGGCCACATTGGCCAGCACGCGTAGCCAGCGGACCACGACTCGCCTGCTGCCGAGCCGCGACCAGCAGACCCAGGACAACGCCGACCCAGCGCAGCTCCATGGCCGGCCGGCCGGCCAGCGTCTCCATGGTCATCCCCGGTCGTATCGACGTCACTAAGGCCTGCTCGTCACCGACCAGCACGGGTACAAGCAGCCATTGCTCGTGGCTGTGGGGCTACAGACCACCTCCGCCCTCGATTCGCCCCTCCACGGAAGCACCGGCGGCCTGGCGCACCACGCATGGCGCACGGCGACCAGCAGATAGGCCAGACGATCGCCTCCACCTCCAGGATTCACCGCTCGTGCGCTCCAGCTCCAGGCGCGCCCCTGTAGGCCGTCAACGCCGCTCGCTGCCCCATTCCTCCTCCCTCGGTCCTATCTGGTCAGGACAGGGGAGCAGCCCGCAGCAGGCACAGGTGAACCGCACAAGTGTGAATTGTAGAATATATCCACCCATCCACTTTCTCATTTTCAGTTTGTTATTGGTGAACTGCACAAGTTTAACATCATGGTTCTGATACTGCATCAGAATTGTGCCATGGTGCCATGGCATGAATTGTTGCTGCTGCCACCTGTTTCTTTATTGCTGACCATGCATCAGAATTGTACGCCTACAATCCACTCTAAAAAATAGTTTATGATATTTCTGAGAGCTCATGATGCGAGCTTATGATATTCCTGAGAGCTCATGATCCTATTTAGCTCTAAAAAAGTTTTTCTTTTCTCTGAATGATCCTCATTAGAGCTCATCATGATCCTATTTAGCTTATTATTTTCATGGATGCAAAACTGTAAATTGACACTGCTTTCCTGAATGTCTGATCAGTTTATTTTGAACAATTGGAACCAGAATGTAAGTGGTGACCAACGGCAGTGTCAAGTGCTGCACTAACATTCAGTCAAGTGAACTACATTCTGTGAACTATGATTTTTTTTTTTATTCAGTTACCAATACTGATCAGGCTTGCTGTGATTTTTTTATTTAATGAAATAACGTTGCTGTGACAATGTCAGACTCCAAATTAAAGATAGGGGCCCATATCTTTAACAGGACATAAAGCAGGGCTGCTGAGGTAAACTCTGAATAAAAGATTGTATTGGTACTCCAGATCAGTTTCCTTGCACTATCCAATTTACATTTGGACGATCCCGTATTCCTGTATTTCTTATAGTAATGCTCTCACCTACAAGTTTGCACCTTCTACCAAAAATCATGTTGCTCTGATGTTCTTCCTCGGTGTCAAAATCATGCTTCAGGGTCATGTCAATGATGCTCTCAAGAAGCTGAATCTGCAGAAACTTCAGAAGCTTTAAAGCAAAGTTTAAGATCTGATAGCACAAGAACCTGAATGCACTTTTGTGTGTTTTTTTCTTGTAAATTATCCAAAACTGGAAGGTTGTCACAATATGTCTTCCTTTATGTTTGAGTAACAGTCTAGGTATTCTCCTCATGCACTGTCTATTGATCATAGTCCTCTTTCCCATTAACAATCGTATCCTGTCACAGAGCAAATTAAGTGTCCTATGGTAGAAAAGTAAAAACAACTCTGAAGGATTCACTAGTAAAAAGAAAATTAACGACCCTGTTCTTAAAGCACAGATCCTCACAAGAGCAAATGAGCCATATCCTGCATCAACAGCCCGAAAATTGTACAGCATGTTTACGAGAACACAATTATACATTGCATTGCACCACATTATATATTACGCCCACGGGGCAGCCGCCTTCTGGCCGGAATCGGCTCTGCCCAGCCCGTTCCCCTGCTCTCGTAACAAAGAAAAGAAGGGACAAAAATGAGGGACAAAAAGAATGCCGCTGAGTTCATTACTTCAGTTGTCTGAACTTTAATATACAAACAAGAAGTACAATTAAAAGGATAACTTACTCACAAAAGATATTTTTTTCCAATAATATAAAATGGTTTTTTTTTTAGACAATGAATAACACTTAAAAAGAACCAGACGACTAAAATAACAAATATAGGAGAAGTGCAAAATCGATTGAGCAATATTCTGAGCACAAGTCTCTTTCAGGACATGGCAGGCAGCGTGCTCAGTTGTGACCCCAATATGCTATTAGGGACCATCGACATTCCTATATACAAAATTTCTATATACAATCCTCTATAGAGATTAGGTTCCTTCTTTTCTTTAATTGGTGCAGAAAAACATAGAACTATGCAATTAAGATATAGAAGAACTACTGCTTCTCACAACCGCTATTTCAACCCAGTAGACAACTTTTTAAAAGCACAAAATTAATTCATAACAGAAATTTGCCGTGAGTACATCGGACATTGATATAACATGTATGTGTCAGAGAAAAGGCCCCATACCAAACATTGTAGTAGCAAGAGTTAAAGCAAAAAAATGACAACCAAGGATGACGGCTCGTATCGTCTTAGATGTGATACAAGATGAAACACGATTTTGAGAAATAAAGAGACCTAAAGTAAATACTTATGCTACTACACTCAATAGATCAAATCCTACAGAAAAAAGAGAACACCTACGCTGCAAGCACCCCACATGTACACGGGCCACACGCGGCAACGCCGCGAGCATTTCTAGTACGGTACTATAGGTAAAACTAAAAGTTAACCATATAGAAATATTACAACACAGTTAGACTAAGGTACTGCTATTGTTGTCTACAGTTTGAAATATTACAACACAGTTAGACTAAGGTACTGCTATTGTTGTCTACAGTTTGTTAGCATTTTTACTATAGCCTGATTTTCAAGTGTAATTCAATCAGTAATCAGAGGACATATCAAAGTAAAATTGGCATATAAGAATTGAAAGGGCTCACAGGAATTACATACTGCTTCGTCAATTCACCATTTTATATTTTTTTTGCTAGACATGACAAGGGATCTGAAAAGACTAAATCAAGCGCAGATTGGCAATTGGCAACAGAACACGTCTGTTAAAGGAGATTGGTTCCTTGTTTTTCTTGTCTAGATTAATGGTTGGCTATTAACTATTGCCTTTTACTCTCTCTTGTGCTTATTAACCATTTCTCTCTGCTGAATCCTAAATGTGTTTTATTTGCATTATTAGATACAATAATTTGTGTTTTTTTTATTGTTGTTGCTGCAGAGCATGTTTTAATCTATCTTTGCATCATGATACGCTATAGGCCTCATGCAGATAAAAAGATAAAAAGTCTGGAGCTTTGAGACCGTGAAGTTGAGAGCAATGGACTTCGTCATCTCTAGTTTGTATAAAATGCCTGCACAATTGGACTTTTGTGGTGAAAGAGGAATTGATTTTCTATAATAACGTGTATGTGTAGCCATGAGGCAACTTGAAAATGCAGTGCTGTAAAATTCAGTACAATATTTGAATATAGTATAAGGCAGTGACCATGTACACCCTACAATATTTGAATATAGTACAAGCTTTACTCGCACCATTTAAAATATGCGGAGGCTAGGGCTTGAACCAGGACCTTCTGGTTTTAGGTACTAAAAAACATCTATGGCCTGCTTTTTCAATCCATTTTAGGTGCTCCAATCCGGTTAAAGACTTCTAAAGTTTAACAGAATTTATTAGTTGCAGGATACAAACACAATCAGTTAAAAGTTTATGTAGAAGAACTTTTAATTGGCGAAAATTAAAAGCGGATACCGGCGGAAAGCTGCAGGCTATAGGTGCTCTCTCGTCCACCTAATATTCCCCACTAGCTTGTCACCCATCAGGGCCTTGCGTCCCTCTCTTTTTATTGAAGTGTGTTGACAATTTTTAAAAAAGAACGGCAGGCCTATAGTATTTCTGACTGTATTCCCACGGAGTACATACAATATTTGTTCTTATTCAATGGCAATTAATTATTGATTGTTTAGAAAATATATGATGAACTACTAATCATTAAACCCAGATTTTTTTTCGATGTGTATCAAGCTACTGCTCCTCTCGTTTCCACAATTTGCAATTCTTTTGACTTCATATAAATCGTGTTTTTTCGCTCGTCTTATTCAAATTTTTATGTAAATTATAAAACAAACAAAACATCATTACAATATCTTTAGTAATGTAATAAGTCATAACAAAAGTGGTAATATTTATTAAAAAAAGTTGAATAAGGCGAGAGGTCAAACACCGTTTATATCGATCAAAAAGAACTGCAAAGATTGTGGAATGGGTGAGTACATCGAGCACTCTCAGATGAGTAGCATCCTCTACTTGCCTGCACCACCCACCACCCCGTTACTTAAACAATCCACCATGGGCTTTGTTTATTTATCTGCACTCATGTTTCTCTATTCTTTCCTCTATACATCCTAGTCATCAAGATTCTCTCCCTTTACAAAGTAACTTTGTTCGCACTCATCTCTTCTTTATATCTCTACTCTATACCACCTACCATCCATGTGGGATCCACTTATAATTTTATCAAAATATATCCATGTGAGATCTTATTTTGAAGAATTTATTAAAACAAATTTAGTGGTGTAATCGGAATTTAATTTGGTATTTTGGTTTATGATTTTATAGCATTTTTTAGTAACTTGAAGTAGTGGGGGCCGCCATCACCTCTCTCCCCTCCCCCTCCCAGCCGGCTTGCATGGGTCTGTGGCAGCTTTTGGGCCCACGCCAGAGACATAGCGAAGGCACGCTACGAACGCCACAGATACAGACTCTGACACCATTCGGAAGCACACCGTGGCTCATACAGGTCACCGCTGCAGCAGTTTTTTTACGCCAAACTGCTGAAGTGGCCGGTACAGGGACCGTCCCGGATAGCAGTGCAGAGAGTCTTAGATTGCTAAAATTTCTAACCTTTTTCCCACTCTCTCTCCATCACATCACATTTAATACACCAAAAGACATATGTTTGACGTATAAAATTTAGGTAAAAAAAATAACTAATTACACAGTTTAGATATATATTGCGAGACGATTCTTTTGAGCCTAGTTATTCTATGGTAGGATAATATTTACCACAAACAAACTAAACGTGTTACAATGTCTTCTACGGGACAAAATGTTAAAAATTTTAGCAATCTAAACAAGGTTACGTGCGCTTTATGTCATTTCAACCACACTGCACCCCCACATCTTTGCTTGCAGGACCACAGTCGCTTTTTTCAGAGTCGCTTAAACAATCCACCTTGGTTTTGCGTGCGAAATACTAGTGTGCATGTTGCCATCAGTGTGAGGAGTACTAGTACTCCGCAAGGATTAGTGTAACATAATTCAAGCAGTTGTCAAACTCTGCAAGATTAGTGTAGCAATCTAACTTGAAGGCTGCGTGAGCTAACTACAAACTGGTAACCAAAAAAGACTTTAGACAGTACAAAACTTTGACACAGCGCTTCATCTCGTTTAAAAAACTAGTTTAAAAAGTGATACTTAGAAGCAAAAAGGAGAGAACTTGTATAGTCTAGTAATCAATTATCAATTTGCTGACAAAACTCTGAAGATAGGCCGAAATGTCAGAGTATATGTTTAGTCGGTACAAATGTACAATATTACAATAGACTTGATCTAATGACAAGCTGCAACAGAGGCACAACATAGTGAAACTGACTAAACTGACACTGAAACGAGCTAACCCAAGAAACTGACGAAACTGAATCAAACTCTGAAACTTTCGAAAAGGTTCTCATGACTGCTATTGCAGGATAAAAAAATGAAAAACACATATTCAGTACTGCAAGCGAGATGGATTATAATGAAAAAGAGAGAGAATAAGAGCTAGAGAGAGATAGAGAGAGAGGAAAATATATATGGGGAAAACAAATAAAATGAATTCCACAGTTCATAAATGTCAACAGTACAAAGCAGCGGCTGATGTATTAGAAGAAAGCTGAATGTCCTGCTAGAAAATTATATGCGGCGAAAACAATTAAATGAAAACTGTTCAGACCGAGGGGAATAAAACTTGAATCTTGGATAATGAAGGAGATGGTATAAAGAAAAGGTAGAGAAATATCAAAATAAACATGAAATAGTAGGGAATGGCAAATAACGAGGAGAATGGAGAGAGATAATATAGAGAAAATGGGAATAAATAAAAATAAACAATAAATGGATGCGGGGAAATAGCTGACAAAATTGAATCTTGAATAATAGAGGGGGATGGTGTAGAGAAGAGGAGGGGTTCTAAAAATACAAACCGAGAAAGGAGGGGGACAGTTTAGAAAAAAATGGGGTGGAGTACCAAAAAAGCAGGAAATGGATGGGAATGTCGAAGTAGAATCGACACAACTAAAAAGGTGGGTGGCAATGGAATGGAATGGGAATAGAGTGGAAAGGACGGGCCAGGAATGGGGGCGGGCTTGGCTCAGAGTTGACCAGCGCGAATCTAAAAAGCAGCATGGTGCGGTAGGAGATAGCAGAGGCGCGCGCATGCCGTTGCGGTTTTGCGTTTTCGTAAACCTGACTGTATGACGATAGGTAAAATGGTAATAACTAAAGTGGATAATATATATTCTCAGTAACCTTAAATGATCAGTTGCAACGACCCTCAACTGACAAAGCACACGCAGGGTGGGTGAACAACTAGTAACCAACAACCAGGGGTAAGAACTACAAGCTAGAGGGTGGGGAACTACTAAAACAAGAGTGACGACATGATGAACACAAGAAAAACTGGAGCCCTCATCTTGATGGATCACATCACACTAGCCAGCTGCTAGTACTTGGTGTGGGCGTAGACGGCGTAGATGATGCCGGGGATGTAGCCGAGGAAGGTGAGGAGGAGGCAGATCCAGAACTCGTGCCCGCACCTGTGCTTGAGGAACACCCCCAGCGGCGGCACCACGATCGCCACCAGGATGTCGATGCACGTCGCCGTCCCGCCCGCCATGCCTTCCCTGCTGCTGCTTTCTTCTTGTTCTTGGTCGATCGATCGACAACCACCTCTCGCGCTCTCTCTCTCTTTGGCTTGTTGGATTCCTCCGAGCTTAGGTTTGTGGGTTGCGGCGCCGACTGATTTATAGACGGGAGCGAAGAAGTTGTTGAGGGTGGGAACAGGTAGAAGCCGTGGGAACACGGGAGAACTGAAGGTCACTAGGAAGGTGTACAAGTGGCCTGGCCTGCGTCGTGTCCATCGGTCCATGGCTGCCACCGTGGACAGCATACGACACACTGTGACTGCAGCAGCAGCCCAGTGTCCCTTTGGCCTCTTGGCTTCTTCTTGCAATGCTTCGTTCCCAAGTCCCCAGTCCCCGTCCATCCAAGGGATGGGATGGGTTCCCACCTACCAGTCCAAGTGTCCAACTAACCGTTTGCTTTGGACAGCCAGAGACGACGCTGGTTAGGTTATGGCTGCTAGTCTAGAATGGAATTCCTTCTCTGCTAAGCATAGCCACAGCACAGGCCCACAGCCAGAACCCAGCATCAGTTATGCTGACCGGAGCCGCAGCCCTTGCCGTCCTTGAAGAGCGGGAGGTTGCCGCAGGAGGTCATGGCGGCGTAGGGTGGCAGGTTCACGTCCTTGAGCCCGCACGCGCCGCCGTTGTCGTCGGGCCCGGCGCCCGTGGGACGGCCGTACCAGGTCGCCCTCGCCGGGAGCCACCGCCCGTTGTAGTCGGTCGTGACGTTGGGGCCCGGCAGCGCCATGGGCCCCGATGAGCACGACACGCCGGCCACGAGCGCCGCCAGGACGACGGCGGCGGCCATTACGGCGCTCCGCGCTCGGCGGCAGGGATCGTCGTTCCATCTCACTACCACACTGTTGTCACGAGTCAGTGTGACTAGTGACTGCTTGTATATATATATAAGCATCAGCGGACGGAGAGACCGGGTCAGCGCGGTGCGCGCAGCCGTGTGACCGCGGTCGCAGCGGGTTTTACGCGGTGGATGGGTGGATGGGCAGATGATGATGTGGGATTCGGTGCTGGGCTGCAAGAGACATGTCTTTTTTTATCTCTAGTTATCAACATGCTTGGAGTATCTGCGCCGTATATGTTTAGTGGTTTCCATCTATCTTGTGGTTTTTCATTACTGCGGTTGCCAGCTGCAAATCTGGGAGGATTTGATGGTGGTAGTACCAATCGAGAAAGGATTTGATTGTGGTTTTCATACATCGT
Source organism: Hyparrhenia diplandra (assembly GCA_015847255.1). NCBI lineage: Eukaryota > Viridiplantae > Streptophyta > Magnoliopsida > Poales > Poaceae > Hyparrhenia > Hyparrhenia diplandra. The sequence goes on from JADLZK010010316.1 coordinate 16,751, forward strand.
AGCTGGCTGCGATTCTGCGAATAATGCTGCATGGAAGCCATGGCAGTGTCAGGCTGGATTTCACCTTGGCTCCTGCTTGAGCTCTCTTCCAGACTCTAGTTGTAAACCGATGATGCCGTCCTCAGTCCATGGAAACATATGGAAAATGATCGGCAGCGTGTCTTCCCACTTTCCACTCATCAGCCAACCACACGGGAAACGACCACGAATTACTTCAGGGAAGAGATATAGCGCACCAAAGAATCCATATATCGAGCTCCCAACACGAACACACGCGCGCGCATGAATTGAAGTTGACGAGCACCGGCACGCTCGCAAATCCTATCCATCTTCCGGAAGATGGATAGGCTCCCCATCTTCCAATGTTTGAGATTCGTGCAACAAATGAAATCCCTTAGATTGACAACAAACCCTAGCCTACCCCTCCCTCTCTCCTGCCTGTATCTCACCTCACGCACGCAAGCCGCCGTCACCGCCCGATGCATCCCGACGCCGTCCGCCCAGCGCAGGCCTGCGCCGCCCTCTAGCGGCCACTGCCGTGCGCCGCCCGCCGCGCGCAGCCATCCGCCCGTGCAGGTCTGCGCGCCGCTGCTCCAGCGGCCGCAGCGAAAGCCGCCTGCTAGTGCCGCCGCCGCACGCCGCCAAGGCCCGCCTGAGAAGAAGGTTAGCCGACCGGAATCGATTCAGCATTTTCACTTTTCTATGTCAACATTTGGTATTCGTTGTTTCAACATTTTGAGTCTGTAGTTTCATCATTTGGAGTCTATAGTTTCAACATTTCATTTTTGTAATTTCAACATTGAATGTTGATCATGTTTTGACCAAAAGTTGAACACGATTTGACCAAATGTTGAGCAATGTATGAACCAAATGTTGAACATGTTTAGACAAAATGTTGGACATTGTATTGTATTTAGTTAATTGGGCCTCAATGGGCTTTAAAGATAGATGGCTTATTCATCGTCCACAAAATGGATAGAAAGCCCCGAGCACGCTTGTCCACGACCATCAATACTGTTGAATATGATCCATATAATATGAGTCATGCGGGAACTCTTAGAGCATCCACGGTTCGAGTTATATATCTAGCGGATTTGTTTCTTTATTGGAGTGCAGTCTGTTTAGTCCCCTTATATAAGTACCTTTTTGAAGTAAATCTATCTTGTAAGCCGTATGGGAAAAGCGACACGACTTATTGTATTTTCTACATTGCAAACTTTTTTACATTGTATTTCCTACATTTCAACTTTTTTTTTTTCACGAACATTGTAACTCTCTATTATAGTGAATATCGCCGGTTGGTGTCTATAATTTTTTTTTCCCGCAAGAGTTTTCCTTGTAAAAATTGTGGCTCATGTTCAATCTTAGTTTTGCATTATTTGCTAACAACTACTACACCTGATGATGTCCGCGACTCCGTCTGCGACATAATTGATGTGTCCAAAGGGGCGTACGTACCACGAACGCACCGAGAGAGTAACACCTCCTCAACAGCAACAGATTTATGCCCTCTCAACTATCTATTCCTCCGTTTCAAATTAGAATTTATTTGACTTTTTTGACCATTTCGTCTTATTTAAAAAAATTATGCAAATATACTCAAATTTAAGTTATTTTTTTGAAGTCATTGTATTAAAAAGTCATAATAAAAGATATTTTGCATAATTTTTGAATAAGGCAGTAATCAAACTTGAGGTAAAAAAAAGTCAAACAAATTTTAATTTGAAAAGGAAAGATATATGTCATATGCATGACGTGTGCAGCCGTGCAGGTATGTTTGTTGCATGCTAACGATCAACCATGTGATCAGAGAAGCATTCATGTACAGTACTCCGCCCTGGCTGGGGTCACTTCCAGGTGCCGGCGTCGCGGCCACCCGCCCACCCTCACCAACGATGCCATTGAATTAATGTCATAAGTTATTCCATACATGCTAACAAAGATTGCTACATATATTCTCTAAATTGTAGGTCATGTAACTTTGATATGTATTTTTTTTCAAGAATACTACGGCAGGCAAGAAGCCGGCCTGAACGATTTGTATTAATATGCGAAGTTGTGCATACAAGATTTACAGCATGAGGGGCTTAGAGAGGAGAAGCTTTACATCGGGTTATGTTACAAGAAAACTATTAATCACTCCTAAGAACTCAGGGCGAAATCGCTGCGGCACACGGTTGATCCAGAGGAGCAGATCATTGAGAGCTGCTTGGACCACCTGTCCAGGGGTGAGGAGCTTGGCGTTGAAGACGAAGGAGTTGCGAGCCTTCCATATGTTCCACAGAAGCGCAGTGACGATCGTAGAGGTGGCTCGCTGGTCTTCTTCTGGTAACCCCTGTAGTGTCCAGAGGTCCTGGATGGCGAGAAGGTGTGATGCCTCCGGCCGCTGCAGCAGACGCCAGACACGCTTGGCTTGAGGGCAGCGCAGGAGAATGTGTGCTTGATCTTCATAATCACCGTAGTAGGCGCACTGATCATGGTCGACGATGCAGCGGCGTTGTAGTAGAGCAGCAGTTGGGAGCCTGTCTCTGTGCACAAACCAGAGGAAGTGCTTACATCGTGGTATGGCCGCGTTTCTCCAGATGAGGGGCGCAAACGGATCCCGCGGCCGTTGCTCCATCTGACACTGATAAGCCCCGGCCGACGAGTAGGGTGCCATTGCATCGCCGATATATGCCCCTCAGATCATCCACTTCGAAATTTAATTGTACATCCAGGAGGGCATGGGACAGTTGGTGGAGTTCCGAGGATGCCGCTTCGGACAGGCGCGGGTGGAGGAAGAACTGCCATGCCTCGCCCACTCTGGCTTGAGCCACCGTGATGTTGGGGCGGCGACAATGCGAGAGTAGGGCAGGGAAGAGGTTCGCCAATGGCTGGGGGCCCAACCAATGATCGAACCAGAAGCTGGTTGAACTGCCGTTGCCCAGGAACACCCTGGTAAGTCTTCGGAATTCAGGAAGGACGCTGAGAAGCATGGACCAGGTAGGAGTGTCATTGTGGTGGGCATCCCCAAGTCTCGGCCAGCCGGTGATCCATAAGTTCGGAGGAACCATTGTTGCCAAGACGTGGTTGGATTTTGTAGCAGCTTGTTCCAGAACTTGGCGACCAATGCGGTGTTCTGAATTGGCAAATTCTTTACCCCCAGGCCGCCGCCGTCCTTGTCCCAGCAAACATGTATCCACGCCACCTTGCATTGGCTTCCATGACAGTGATTATCTCCAGTCCATATGAAGGCGCGTCGCTTGGCATCAATGGCTTCAATGGTGGTCTTGGGTAGCAGGACAGCGCCCATGGCATAGACAGCCCTGGCTCCCAGGACCGCATTTGCCAGGATGGTGCGTCCACTAGGAGTTAGCACTTTGCCGCACCAGCCCGGAATGTAGCTGTCCACCGCGTTGACAAGCGGCGCGAAGTCACCAGGGGGTAGCTTGTGAACCGAGAGCGGGAGGCCCAAGTAAGTTTGTGGAAAGGTCGCCACAGAGCAGCCCATGATGTTAGCCATCGCCATGGCTTCGTCGTCTTCAAGGCCGATCGGCACGAAGGTGCTCTTGTCGTAGTTGATGTGCAGTCCAGTCGAAGCAGCAAAGGATTCAAGGATGCCACGCAGGTGAGCAACATGGTCAGGTATGGCGCGGATGACGATGAGGGTGTCGTCGGCATACTGCAGTACTGGGCATGGTAGATCATCCACAAGAGGATGTTGGAGCATTCCTTGTCTGGAGTCACGGAGAATCATCTGCTGGAGGAGGTCCGCAACAAGGATGAACAGGTACGGGGACAACGGGTCGCCTTGTCTCAAGCCACGCTTGCACTGAATCCACTTGCCCGGGACACCATTGAGCACGACCGCAGTCTGGCTAGACACATTGATGAGGTGAATCCACTGTCTCCAAGTTGGAGGGAAGCCTTTAGCAGTGAGAATGCGGTCCAGGCATTGCCAGTCAACCGAATCAAAGGCCTTCCTGAAATCTAATTTGAGAGCGATCGCCTTTGCCTTGCGTTTATGATAGCATTGCACAATCTCGGCAGCATAGAGTAAGTTTTCAGCAATGCAACGCCCTTTGATGAAACCAGTTTGATCAGAATGCACAAGGTAGGGTATCACCGGTTGCAGCCTGAGAGTCATGCCTTTGGTACAGAACTTCGTTGAGCAATTCTGAAGTGAGATCGGCCGAAAATCCTTTGCAAGCATTGATCCCGGTTTCTTCGGCAGGAGAGCCAGGAAAGCTTTGTTGATGCGGTGAAGATCAGCCGTGCCCTGGTGGAAGTCATGTAGCAGCTGCATAAGATCATCATGCACAAGGTCCCAATTGTGTTGGAAGAACTTGGGCGTGAACCCATCCGGTCCCGGGGCTGAGTCTCCTCTAAAAGAGCCGAGAATGGTCTTGAGCTCAGACAAGGTGAACGGTGCGACGAGCGCCTGAGCCTGCGTCGGGGAGAGCGAGGTATCCACGAAGAGGTCATGTAAGTCTTCCATGCTTGAGCAATCCACAGTGGTTCCCAGCAGTTGGTGGTAGAAGGAGTGCAAGACAGCAGCTTTGGCGTCGTGGTTGTGGACCAAGGTGCCATCCTCGAGTTGCAGTGTCTTGATCTGATTGCGTCTCCAGTGGACAGAGGCGGTGAGATGGTAGAACCTTGTGTTTTCATCCCCAAGGACGCAAGTCTTGACCTTGCCTCGTTGCCTCCAGTAAGTAGCCAGTTGAGCGGCATGCTCTCTGGCCGCATCCTTGACAAGCAATCTGAGAACGAATTCAGCATGGTAGAGAGGACGCGATTCCTCCAAGAGGTCCATCATCCCAATGACCAGATAACAGTTGTGTTGCAGCTCCTTGGGTGACCGGCGCTGCCGTTGCCAAACCTTTAAATCTGCACGACAGCGCTTGAGACGGTTTGCCAACTTTGCCGTGCCAGGCGGTCCATGGGCACTGTTCCAGGCAGAAGTGATAAGGTTCCCACATTCAGGTATGCGCAGCCAGTGGTTGTCGAACCTGAAGACTGCCGGGCGGGGGATGGTGGTTTGGGCAACCACCGTGATGGGGCAGTGATCGGAGACCGGAACCGAGGCAGACAAGACAGTGGAGTTGGGGAACGTCGCACACCATTCTGTCGAGGCGAGGAAGCGGTCCAGCTTTGCCAGGATCGGGACCTCCTGATGATTGGACCAGGTGAATCGCCTGTTGTTTGATGGATTTTTGGCACATTTAAATCCATGTGTATCCATATATTTGTGTATTACACCAAGAGAATTAAAGAAGAAGAAACTATACACAGATATGTGTGTGTTTGTTACATACAACAAGCAAGGCTAAGAAGCTAACAAGGCTTCTTCGTGCTGCGCCGTATATGCATATATATCAGAAGCTAATAATAACAAGCTTTGATGTGCTAAGGCCATGCACGCATTCATACACTTCGACGTGCAAGCAAGGAAGCTAGCGCGTGCGTTGCGAGACGTATATATATGTGCACTTATATACGTCCAGCACGTATGGATTCCCAGGCGACGTTCGTCTATCAGCTACAAATCGTCGAGTCCAGATGTATATGCGTACGTATATCTTGTTCCAGAAGATTAATCAATAGCTCTCCATCTTGCTGGGCCCACATGTCATGGGTAGCATGGGAGGTGCTGATTGTTCTCGATGTTAAACGGAACACAAGTGCCGTGTACACGTCCACACGTAGGCACGCAGCCAACAAATATCTCAATGAAGGATAATTATCACGTGGGGATAAGTATGCAAGCTAAACCAGCCGGATATCTCGGCGCTTGCCAACAAACTCCGGCGGCGCAGGGGTGCACCTCAAGAGGTTTGTTGCTAACCTAGCCTCTGCCTATATAAAGGACACCCAGGGCTTCACGAAGGATGGAGAGACTTGGCATCCACATGCCGTCAGGCTGCCGCTGGCACGGAGGCCGGAGGCGCATCGCAGCTATGTGTGCCACGTCTATCCGCCGCCGCCGGCCAAGATCCATTCACGGCCAGGCCCTCTCGTCATGTGCCTTAAGAGGAAGGCGCCGCCAAGAAGAAGGCAGCCGCCACCACCACGCCACCAGTATCCATCCACGACCAGCCATCGTCAAGGGAGTGTTAGGAGCAAGTATAGATGTACAACGGGCGTGCCATGCCGGCCCGCGGCCCGAAGCGGGCCGTGCCGCACGACGGTCGGGCGGAGCCCGCGGGCGGCCGGGCCGTGCCACCACCGTGCTACGGGCCGCACCTGCGCCCATGGCACGCCCACGGGCCGTTTTACCGGGCCCCCGGCCGCCGATGCCGCCCGTGCCACCGTGCCCCGCCCGCCCGCCCGCGTGCGTCGGCGAGCTCCGATGCGCGCTGCGCCGCTGCTGGTCAGCGCTGGTGCCACGCCGCCCGCGGGCGGCTGGGGGTGCTGCGCCGTCGCTAGCTGCGCCCGCCCGGCTGCCGCCTCACGCCCGGCAGCTTCGCCGCCCGCCGCATCTTTGCTGCGTGCCGCTGCGTTCACAGCGGCGGCGCGCGAGTCGCGCGACGAGGAGGAGTGCGGGCGCGTCTTGCGGGGCCTGGGGCGAGGCGGGGAGAGGATAGGGATGGACGGATGGTTAGGATGGGCATTTTTCTTTTTTTTTAGAGGAGAGGGAGCTTTGGTCCGAATGCTGGTGGGCTAATAATAGTGCTGGGCTGTTAAAATTGATTTTATCACGGGCCAAGATCGGGCAGCGTCATTCACGGGCGGACGGTCACAGATGCCTCGGGAGGCGACGGCCCATGGCCCGATCCGCACCGGGCCGGGCCGCCCGTGGCCAGCACACACCCGGACCGGGCCGTACCCGGACCGGGCCAAAAAACCGGGCCAAATGTACAACTTTAGGAGCAAGCCACCTACTGTTCATCGTCGGGCAAAGACTACACCGTGAGAGCGTCAAGGAAGATGAAGGCCGGCCCGTTCGCGCCCGTAAGGCCCAATCCACTTGTAACCGGGTCCACACCGGGCCCAGTGAGAGTGTCATGAGTACTTAAGAGAGGAGAGGGAGCAGAGAGGCTTATGCCAATTGTAACCAAATTGAATTCGTTCTTAATATACATCGTAGTTCGTCGTCGTGTTACTTTTTGCTTCTCCTACCTCGGCTCTTCCCTTCTTCCCCAATTCATCCGCTAACAACTGTATCGTCGAGCCACAAATTCCTCGGTTCCATTCACGAATCTCTCCACCGATCGGCAAACGGTAAGCGGGTTATCGGCCGATTTGAGTTCGATTACTTGAATTCGAGTCGCAATAAATCCATCCATCGCGATCCCCTTCATCAATTAGCAAAAAGGCTCTAGTTCTAAGTCGATTTGGATTCGATCCCTAGAGTCCGAGTTGCCATAATTCCATCCACCAGCGATTGATCCGCTGCGGAGTCCTCCGCCGCCACTCCATTACCTCACCACCTTTGGACCCGTCGCCGCCGAAGCTCACGGTGTCATGGAGCCCAACTTCGGTTGTTCCTCGACGAAGCTCAACAAGCGCCTCGACAAGCACGATGCGGGACTCCGGCCGCCGATGGCGGCGCTTGAGAAGACCTTCACCGGCGCCAAGCAACGGGCGCTGGACAATCGTGTCGAGTAGACCGAGAGCCGCCGTCCCCGTCGACCGCCGATCCCAACCCCCACCCGTCGCGGCTCCCGAGGCCAACCGGATCGAGCACGAGGACGTATCGGCACCGCCTCTACAACTGGAGTCGCTCCCCTGGGGAGGATACGGAGGGACGAAACGCCACGGCCGCCAGCGTCGCCGGCGTTGAAGACCGACATCAAGCACTTCAGCTCCAAGCTTCCCATGGTCGAAGGTGCCGTCGGCGACCTTAAGCTCAGCGTCCGAAGGTGTCAAAAGGCATGCGACCGCCCGGTGCTCGACACATCGCCGCACCATGCCCGGCATCTACACTTCACCTACGTCGGGGGACCGGCGCCCACTGCCGGATTCACCCTCGGCAGGCCCATGGGGCACGGCGTTGTCATGACTACACGGGACATTGGATCGGGTCCATCCATGGGCACGGTCCAACCCCGCCAATGGTACGCCCCGCTGCGCCCGATGTTTGGTTGTTTTTCACTACTTTGCTCGCTCCATCGAGTTCCAATCCGTTTCCACCACCACCACCATTTCCACCACCGCCGAGATTTCCACCACCACCTTTGCCACCACCACCACCAATTGACCCCTAATCCCCATGCGTTTTTCGGCCATCGCCCACCACCCATTCGGCTGACCCATCTACGCTTTCGTTTAGGTCGCCTTCCTAAGGTTCAGTTTCCTACGTTTGTTGGCACTAATCCTAGACGCCGGGCGTAAGCCGCAGTTGAGAAGTACTTTAGGATGTATGGGGCCGAGGCGTGAGATGTGGATTTGTGTTGCTGAAATGCATTTTGAGGGTGCTGCTGCATGTTGGTTTCAGTCAATTGAGTCCCAAACTGATTCCATGTCCTGGGAGCATTTCTATGACCTCATCAGTGAGAGATTTGATAGAGATCAGCATGAACTCCTGCTTCGTAAACTTTATCACATTAGACAAACTTCTTCAATGGATGTAATATGTTCTTTGAATTCATTGCTTTAGTCGATGAGCTTACATCTTATTAGGTGGCCGTGGATCCTATATACTTTGTTACTCGTTTTATTGATGGGCTTAAGTATGAAATTCGTGCAATTCTACTTGTCCAACGTCCCAAAACACTCGATACTGCCGTTACTCTTGCTTTGGTTCAGGAAGAGGCATTGGGGGACAAGCCGGTGACACATTCTGCTTATGTCGGTGGCCACAAGAATTACAACAAGACTCCACAAGCTTTTCAACAGAAGCAGCCTCTATCTCAAGCTCAAGTCACCAAACCTGTTGCTCAAGGCTCTGACACTGATGCCAAGATGTCGACTTCGGCAAATCTGAGACATACTATGGGGCTCATTACAAATGTGGTGCCAAGTGGAGTCGAGACCATCGTTGTGCTCCGAGAGATCCGCATGCTGTCCAAGATATTTGGGAATGTTGTCCGATGATGTTGATGAGGTTTGAAGATGAAGAAGAAGCCCAACCTGAGAGGTTATTTGTCCGCCAATTTCAAAACCTCTTTGTCTCCGGTGCTCCTGCTCCTAGAACTATTGATTCCTTGGCACTATGCAAGGTCCATCTCTTACCATCCTTGTGGATTACGGTAGTACTTCTTCTTTTATCGATTAACTCTTTGTGGTTCAACAATTGAGCTCTAAGGCGGTTCTTGAGCATTACGCCCGGTCGGTGTTGCTGGTGGAGGCACCATAAATATGCAGGGTATCTTATCTGCAGCTACTTGGTCCATTGATGTGCATTCATTCACAGCTGATTTGAAAATTCTGCCCTTAGTGCATTTTGATATTATTCTTGGCATGGACTGGTTGGAGCTATACAACCCTATGCTTATTCACTGGAAACAGAAATGGTTGAGGTTTCATTACCATGGTAGTCCAATTATGCTCCAAGGTCTTTATGCGAGGTTCGAGTCGGGTTTTGCTTGGTCTCTTATGTCACCAAAGATTACGAACTTCTGATTACCAATCTTCGGACATGCCTAGTGAGGTCTAGGCATTGATACAAGAATTCAACATTTATTTGATCCTCCTCGGGGGTTTACCTCCAACAAGAGCTTGTAATCATACCATTCCATTTGTTGCGATTCGCACTGTTTCTATCGGACCTTATAGATACCCTCCCAAGCTCAAGGATGAGTTGGAGAACCAAGTTGCTAAAATGTTGAAGCAAGGGATTATTAAACCAAGTGCTAGCTCTTTCTCTTCACCTGTGCTGTTAGTGCCTAAGAAAGATGGGGTGCAGTTACGTGTGGACTATAGATAGCTCAACTCTATTACAATGAAATCTAAGTTTCGGTTCACGTATTTGATCAACTTATGGATGAGTTAGCTCATGCTAGGTGGTTCTCCACTTTGGACCTCGGGGTTTGGATTTCACCAAATTCGATGGCTTTGGTGATGAATTCAAAATGACCTTTCAAACACATTTGGGACACTATGAGTTCAATGTGATGGCATTTGGCTTGCGGGGAGCTCGGGAACATTTCAAGGAGCTATGAAGCTGCATTAATCGGCACCGGGCCTCGAAAAGTTTGTGATAGTCTTCTTTGATGATATCTTAGTGTACTGTGAGAACATATGAGGATCATCTCAAGCATTTACACAAGTATTTCAAAGGTGGCTCTGGCGGGGATCATTGGCATCTCAAGCTCGATAAATGCAAATTTCAAGGGAATCTATTTCTTATCTAGGTCATGTCATTAGTGCCCAAGGGGTTGCTAATGATCCCAAGAAAATCAAGGATGTCCAAGATTGGCCACAACCAAAGTCTGTCAAGGATGTCAGAGGGTTTTTGGGTCTTGCAGGTTACTATAGGAAGTTTGTCCAGCATTTTGGAGTCATTGCCAAGCCATTAACTCAGCTGCTATGCAAGGATGTGCCATTCAAATGGACTGATCAGCATACTGAAGCATTTATACAGCTCAAGCATGCCCTCTCTACTGCTCCTTGCTTGGCATTGCCTGATTTCTCATTGCCATTCCATATAGAAACAGATGCTTTCAAAGAATCGGAATTGAGCTATATTTGTTACAAAATGGCCATCCTTTGGCATATATAAGTAAGGCTCTAGGACCAAAGAACCGGGGCTTATCCACATATGAGAAAGAATATCTAGCCATTCTTGTTTTTGTGGACCGATGGAGACCTTACTTTTTACGCAAGGGCACTTAATCATCCACACGGATCAAAAAAGCTTGATTCACATCAATGGCGAGAGACTACACACACATTGGCAAAGAAAAAGGTTTTTACCAAATTGTTGGGACTGAACTATAAGATCATATACAAGAAGGGAGTGGATAATAGAGTTTTTTGATGCCCTCTCCAGAAAACCCGATGCTGATGTTTTGTTGGCCATGTCGTTATTACCCTCGGTGGCTACATGATATTGCTTTTAGCATATCACTCTCGATCCGTAAGCTTCGACTTATATGCTAAGGTTTCTCTTCGGTAACCATTACGATCCTAAGTTTTCCATCTCTCGAGAATGTGTTGAGGTTCAAAGGCAAGATTTGGCTGGGTAATTGCAAGACAACGCAGCGAAAAGTTTTCCATGCTCTCCATTCTAGCCTTGGGTGGCCATTCCGTGCTCCGGCAACAACATACGTAATCAAGCAACTCTTTGCTTGGCCCAAGATAAAACTGGATATTCTTCGGTGGGTGCAGTCCTTTCGTCGTACGTCAACAAGCAAAACCAGATAGAGCTAAGTACCCTGGGCTCCTCCAGCCATTGCCTGTTCCTAACTCTGCTTGGTCCTTGATAACTATGTATTTTGTGGAAGGATTACCTGCAATGCGGATCTTATAATGCTATCCTTGTGATAATTGATAAATTTTCTAAGTATCTTGTCACTTCACGCCATTTGAAGCACCCCTTCAATGCCAGATCTGTTGCCAAGCTGTTTCTGGATAATGTCTACAAACTTCATGGGTTTCCCAAAGCTATCATTTCTGATCGAGATAAGATCTTCACCGGTCAATTTTGGAAGTCCCTATTCAAGTATGCTGGTGTGGAGCTTCGTTTGAGCACTGCATACCATCCTCAGTCAGATGGTGGTCCCGAGCGCCTGAATCAGTGCCTTGAAACTTACTTACGTTGCTTTGTCAACTCTTGCCCTTCTCAGTGGAGTCAATGGTTATCTCTTGCTGAGTTTTGGTATAATACAAGCTTCCATTCAGCCATTGGCCGTACACCGTTCAGTGTCATGTATGGCCGCGAACCTTGACATTTTGGTCTGTCCATGGATTCTGTTGATAGCCCTGCTACCGATGTGGATGAATGGCTACAGAATTGAGCTCTCATGCATGACCTTGTTCGTCAGCATCTGGTCCGGGCACAGCAACGTATGAAGAAGCAAGCCGATAAGTCTCGATCTGAGCGTCACTTTGAGGTGAATGATTGGGTCTTCCTCAAACTGCAGCCTTATGTGCAATCTTCTCTGCATCGCCGCTCTAATAACAAGCTGTCATTCAAGTTCTTCGGGCCTTATCGTATCTTGGAGAGAGTTGGCTCCGTGGCATACAAGTTGGACTTACCAGCTTCATCCTCTATCCATGACGTGTTTCATGTTTCCCAGCTGAAGGCCTCCCATGGTACTGAACCAGTTTCTCCTGAATTGCCTTCACCGCTAACTGAGTTTCAGGTACCTATTCGTGTTCTGGACCGCCGATTCAGCTCCGGTGACCATTCTGTTGAGCAAGTCCTCGTCGAGTGGTCTCACATGCCTGTAAGTCTTGCTACCTGGGAGAATCTTGATGAGCTGCTTCGTCTGTTTCCCCGAGCTCCGGCATGGGGTCATGCCGGCTCTCAAGAGAGGGCGATTGTTAGGAGCAAGCCACCTACTGTTCATCGTCAGGCAAAGACTACACCAGAGAGCGTCAAGGAAGATGAAGGCCGGCCCGTTCGCGCCAGAAGGCCCAATCCACTTGTAACCGGTCCACACTGGGCCCAGTGAGAGTGTCATGAGTACTTAAGAGAGGAGAGGGAGAACAGAGAGGCTTATGCCAATTGTAACCAAATTCGAATTCGTTCTTAATATACATCGTAGTTCGTCGTCGTGTTACTTTTTGCTTCTCCTACCTCTGGCTCTTCCCTTCTTCCCCAATTCATCTGCTAACAGGGAGCGACCGTGACGAAGAGGCGGCCGCCTAGAGGCATGTCAGAGGCCATCTACATCGCATATATCTGCATCTACGTGCAGCGCCCTGTCATCTATCCGATGCATAAGGGATCGATCGTAGTCTGATGATGGCCGTCGGCAGCAGCATTCTTGCTACGTCCATGCCATCTACTACGTACTTCATGAGGTGACGATCAAGGCTCCTGGGCAGCCGCCGGTGTGGCACTGGCTTCATCCAGCCCGATCTACACCGCGGCTCCAAACTGCCATGCCGCCTTCGGCCAAGATCTGCACGGCTGATTGAATCACGGCAAGGGCAGCCGGTATACCGGCGCCATCAACCGGATCATGGTCCGCTGCAGGCGTGCAGCCCGGCCCTCCTCGGCGCCACCGGCAGGACGTTTCTCACCAGAGATCGACCTGGGAAGCGCCGTTTCGACGACGGCAGCGTTTCCCTACACCACAACCAAACGCCATGAGCAGGTGGTGTCATCTACGGAGGTGCAACAACGGTGAGTCCACGCCATCGTCGAGACCACCGGGTGTCACATGAAGTCGGTCACCATCGTCAAGAAAAAGATGGCTTCATGACTCCCATCTACATCAATCACGACGCTATCCATTCAGATCGAGGCTCCGTGCGGCGGCCAGAGCAGGAAGAGGTGTCATGAGGAGGCCGGAGACACAAAAGGCAGCTGCCACCACACGCCTCAAGACAACTCCTAGGCGCTGGCTTCGTCCAGCCCGATCTACACTAGGCGCTGGCTTGGTCCAGCCCGATCTACACCACACGCATGCAGCATGGCTCGAACACGAGAGTACTTTGTGCGCTTGCCGTCGCCATGTCATCGTCGGGCCGTGGCGAGGCACACTCCACGGTTTCTCTTCGTGGGAGGATTGCCGGCCACAGGCTGAGTCCATCGGCAGCCGGGCGTCTGCACTTCGTTCCTGAAGCCAGAGGCCACATGCAAGACAGGAGATGATTTGCACATCGTTCTCCATGGGATGCAAGCACGCACGTACAGACCGTGCATGCATGTATGGCAAGCTGAGTGCATCTACGTGATTGATGTATCTACCACACTTACGTATAGATCAAGGAGCCGCGACGGGTGGCCGCCGCATGGCGCCCCTGTCCCGGCCACCACGCACCAGCAACGGCGTTCACGGCCATCGACGGCCGGCGACCAAAGGCACCTTTGGCGACGCCCGGATAAGAACCATTTGCTCGGTGTCCATAGGCCATAACACCTCTTCGACGGGCAGCTGGTCAGCGATGATGCTGACTGCCTGACTTTGGCCGGCCATGCCCTCACAAGGAGAGGACCGCTCCTCCTATACAATGAAGCGTGCCAGCCATGATGAACGGCGGCATAACATTTGACTAACATCTCCGGATCCTGTATTCTATCTAATATGCAGGATACATGGAGAAGACGACGACATACGTCGCCGGCACCGGACGACGGTGTTGATCCACCGCGCGTGCTAGGCTTCAGCTACTATCGCGCCAGCTCACGCCAACAACTACAAGGCGGACGACCTAGGAGAGTGCAAGTCTTCATCAACAACTACAACTTCGCCGCTCTAATGATAGTCCACGGCGGGTAACGCCCAGCCCGCTCCACCGCGTTGCCGAGGAAGTCAAAGATCAGTCCAAGCTACATCAACCATGCAAGTGCTACTACCACTACAGGCTCATGTGCGTTCGACACCTAGGAACCGACCACAGGCTTATGTCGACCAGCTACTCCGGGAGCGTACTGGAACATATATTTGTATTTTCATTAAATATGAATAAAAAGTTTGTGTTCTCCATTTGTTTATTTTTGTGTACGCTCTAGACATTTATTTTTACGTTCCACGGCTCATGGACCGACAAGGCCATGGACACGTTCTCCTCCCCCGACGCCATCCACATCCACACCAACACACATGCATGGATGGTGCGTGTCACCTGGTTTGAGACTTTTTTTTGTAGGATAGGCTATTATTTCTACCCGGTTTTTGAGGACAAGGCTATGGCAAAGCGACCATGCTGGACAAGGCCAAGGGTCCACTTAATTTTGCTGCCAGGATGAGGTGACGACCCCTCCGTGGGAGCTTGACTCACGGGGGGTAATTAACTAGGAGCTTTCCGACGATTTCACGGAGGCCCTAGGAACCATGAAGACCACATGAGCCTATGTCGGATTGCCGCCATCGGCCAGATAGTGAGGCTACCCATGGAGGCGCGGGACATGTACTAGGGAACATATATTTGTATTTTCATTAAATATGAATAAAGTTTGTGTTCCCTCCATTTGTTTATTTTTGTGTACTTTAGTACACGTATGTCGGCATCGGCCGCTATCAAGACATTTATTTTTATTTCGCCAGCTGGGGAGAGATCCTCCCCTTTTTGAGTGATTTTTCTAGACGCGGGTGAGGAAACAAATTCAGAGCGACACGCCCGGTGGGACATGGTTCTCCTCCCATCTTTTTGTGCAAGAACAATGGTCGTCCCCTCTCATACTCATGCCTTCTCCAATATACATGTGGTGGTAACAATGGTGCTATTTTGGATGTGTCACCTGGTTTGAGACTCCTTGTACTCAGCACCAGTCCAATGAGTTAACACATATAAAAGGCTTGGGATAGCACAAATCTTATCACGACAACCCATGTGGGCAGTTATTATTTCTACCGGTTTGTTTTTGTTTTTTTGTCTTTTTGTGCAAGGACCATGGTGCCTATGGTTTGGACAAAGCAAGGAAAGCGTGTCTGTGAAATGCTGACAAGGCCAAGGGTCCACGCTTGGTTGTTGCTGCGATAAAAATGGGGGCAATTTTGCTTGCCATGATGAGGCAAATGACGACCCCTCCACACTCCTTGGGCGCAGCAAGAATGAGGGTCCAGATCACACCTCCCCACGCCCATGCTGAAGCCAGCTCCCTTTACAGTGAGCAGAGCGGCAACAACCGGCAACACCGGTTGACACACATATGTACAATCAACTTGATTGGTGCAATCGACGATTCACGGCTCCGTCCCGCTCCTGATTAGTCGCTGGGGCAGCTCCATTAAAAGCCGATGCAAGGATGGACCTTGCCACACACATGAGCACTCCATTGGGCCGCTCGACTTGTTCAATGCGGCACAAGGATGTCCTCATTACATCAGCAAAATGCATGCCCTGCCAGATAGTGACTTCGCCGACTCTAATGAGCCCACAAAACTAAGTGGGATAGAGGCCTCGCGGGACAACGGCTTTGGTGCTGATCTAGTGGCACTGAGGTGGAGAATGCCTTCCTACACGCAGCTACAAGGTGGTGGCTCTAGTCGATGTTTAGAAAACAAGGCTGCTGCTTGTTACCGCATTGAGGGCACCACAAGGCCGACATCTACACGTACATGTCGGACACACACCTTCCCGAACACTCCATGTTCGTCTCCTCGTCAAAGCAGTTGCAGCCTGTGCCTGGTTGTGGCCGGCGATATCATGTCTGCTACCCACACCCGTGACCAGATGGAGAGCAAGCGCCTTGAGGAGCTTGAGTCGAGATGAAGGCGCATAGTACGCAGCTTGCCTGACAAGCGCGCGGCCAACCCAGCGTACGTATGTCGTGCTCATCGGCCTATGCTATACATAGTGTGGTGCGCGGCTAGCTTCACTTTGCCAGCATCATTACACCAGCGTGGCTGTTGGAGGCCATCAAGGAGCGGAAGACTTCGTCAACACAGTGCGCGAGAAGCGACGCAGCCAGCCAGGAGATGACAACCTGGAAGAGAAGCCGGAGCAACAAGTTTTGACTCCATATGAGACTTCGGCAAGTCTCTGGCTATGGCCAGCCCTCGGGTATCTGCACGTATGGAGGCACCACTAGACGCGGGTGAGGCAAGACAGTCTGGCCTCGCGCGCCGAATTTCCCATCAGGAGCGACACGCCTGTACGTCGCCCAACATATATAGGGTGTCCTTGTGCTTGATTCCATCATGATGGCAAGTGAGTACCCCCATACAACATGAGAGTTATGTTGCTGCAAGCCAACTAGTTCTTGTGCATATGTGATTAATTAACCATACATGCATGTGTGTGCTTTAGTCACAAGCCAACAAGCTAACAAGGTAGGCATTGTGTACGCACCGTGTACGCTGCCGCTGCGTACAGAATACTTTGAACGGCTCGAGGATTTTATGTATCCGCTCCTCTCACCCGCAAAGCCGCTCCCTTGATGACACCATGCCTTTCACTATTGTTAGCCCTGCAAAGAACATAACAAAGTAGCCCTGCTACTCAGGTGATGAGTCTATGGGAGATGAAGTTGAATTAGAGTAGGCCTGCTAATGAGTGGATACCCACCCCAAACCCGCCCCAACCCATATTTTAAAACCATAACTACCACCCACCGCCCGCCCGCCCGTCGGCCCAATGCCCCAACCCGCCCCAACCTGAAGTCACGACGGAAGATGATATATGACTTATGCTACCGACTAAACCCAACATTTATGACCATAGAGCCCCAACCCGCCCCAACCCGCTTTGTGTCGCCAACCCAACCCAGCCCCAACCCGTTTCATAGTGTCACCCGTTTCCACCCGCCCCAATAATACCCGTCCATTAAAACCCGTATTAAAACCCCCCAAAATACCCGCTCAACCCCGCCCCATTAGCAGCCCTGCTCAGGAGTCATCAAGATTGAGTGGCAACATCATTGTTTGCTGCTCATCTACATCGATGGCTTGACTGGTGCACAAATTATCTAAGGCGCTGTGGCCTGGGGGCAACCCCATCGATCACTGGGAAATAAGGGTGTGTATGGCCCAATACATCCTCATCTACCGGTGGTGTCACCGTGCACAACCAACTTCACCTTCACCGACGCCGACGTTGGCTGTTGGAGGACCGCAAGAAAGGCCGTATGACGCCAACAGCGGAGTCCATGGCCGCGACAAGCTTCCGGCGCCAGTATGAAACGGCAAGTGAGTGTGCCTCGGACACGAAGGTTGCTGCCAACAAGCTAGCTGGCGGCCGAGCGTCTTCATCCAAGGTATTCCTGCAGCTGGAAACCACAAGCGCGGGAAGTGATGGCGTTCACGTCATTCTCTATGGGTAAGAACTAATCTAGTATTGTTTCTTCCAATGTCGCATAACCATGTGCACGTCGCCCCCCGATATCATGATTTGGGCCAAGAAGAGAACGACGTGGCAGCCAGATGATCAAGACGGCGCCAGACTGCGAGAAACTCTCGCGTCACGAGACACGAATTCGCGGTTGCCAGGACATGAACCTGAAGATGCTAATACTACACCGACATGCAAAGCAACATCAAAATGCAAGAAAGGTGTATATTCATGCATGTATTGGCCACGCATACATGTACGTGCAACTACCACAAGCTAACGAGCTAAGTGGCTGGAAGCTGCGACGCG
Organism: Hyparrhenia diplandra; assembly: GCA_015847255.1. Lineage (NCBI taxonomy): Eukaryota > Viridiplantae > Streptophyta > Magnoliopsida > Poales > Poaceae > Hyparrhenia > Hyparrhenia diplandra. The sequence continues at coordinate 34,868 of JADLZK010010316.1, forward strand.
CGCTCGATGGCTCACGTACATTTTGGTGCTACTTGTTGGCTGCCCTAAGCGTTGATAGGCTGGCATCTACGAGGGACGCGCTAGGACAAACACGCGGAGTCATTCTCGACCTCTAGAGACCACCGAACGCGCCCCTCTGCTCCAAGCCACGGCGTGCTGAGCCGGATGTGCGGGAACGGCTCTTCTGCACACCTCTACAACCGCCAGACTCGGAGGTTTCGAGGATGCGGATGTTATCAAGCACAGCTCTGGTGTTCCACCGCAACACTCTCGCCGCCATCAGACGGGTGAGTACAGACATCATTGAGAATGTCGTCGTGTTCTACACATCAACACCGGTGGCGAAATCATAGCACCTTGGTGTCCAACAGTGTTGATGGCTTTCCGGCATCCACTTTAACACCAACCCCTGGGGGCAGCACTAAGCACCCTTGCCATCTCAACGCCAATGTTATTCCGGCGCGATGATCTGCATAAACCCTGGGGGCAGCCCCCATTGTCCTACGGTGCCGATGTTTTGTCGGTGCCCCCATTGTCCTACCATGCGCTAGACGAGTGCGCCAAGCCAAAGGATACAACAAGACAGATATGAAGGACGAGCGCGCCTCTGCATCAGCACGTTGACGGCAATGGCAACGAGCGCGCCTCTGCATCGGCACGATGACGGCAACGGCGGCGAGCGTCCCCTTTGCGTCGGCACGATGACGGCAACGACGTCTACAATGGCATGACGGTGATCGGCTTCGAGCGCCCTCTTCATCAGCAATATGGCGGTGGCAAACATGATGTCAGCAACACCTGGATGAACTGCGTACCGCGCCGCAAGGTACAACAGGCGTCATCTATCCTGGGTCACGGAAGTTGTACCTGGAGTCATGCCCGAGTGCCCAGATCCTCGCGGCACAAGAAGAGAGGCGTGCCCTGGAGCTGGCACCATCCAGCCCTGCGTCAAGGCATGCCACCACCAGTCTTAGCAAGTGCCAGCCAGAGCAAACGTAGCCGACGTCGCATGCCGTCAGAAGGCGAGAGGACGCATCCAGCACCGACGGCGCGACTGCAAAAGAAGTGTGCTAGCGACACATGTGTGGATAAATGTGTCTGCACACAAGCATACATGGTTGCATATGTATGTACATACACATCTATGGCCGCTGAGAAGCTAGCTAATTAGCTAGCCATCAATGTGATCCACGCACCAGCCTGAGATGACCAGGAAGCCAGCGTGCCTGAAGCGCGGCTCATAATTTTTTTTTTCCTCTTTCTTTTGTCTCTCTTGCAGCTGCACCCACTATCCTAGGACGGATGGTTGAGCGACAAAGCACGTCTCGCAGCGAGCCCAGAGACCGCCGGGTTCATCCCTGCTTCAAGCCAAAGAGCGACAGTGCCGCACAATCACCACAGGCAGGTGATGATGATGTCGCGCCAATGTTCGCTGGGCGGACGAGCCTCACTAGCAAGCCAACATGCAGAGGTCGCGCCTACCAACGACGTTGCTGTCCAATGGCGATGTCTTGTCAATCCATGCCGGTCCGAGGAAAGAGCCTGAAGCCGTCAAGCTGCTCGCTCCAAGGTGACACGAGGAATGCCCGGGGCGTGGCGTTCGGCATCCGATGGAGTTTGCCAGCTGGCAAACTGGTGAGGCTGATCATGCCACTCCAGCACGGCATCCACGGCCATCGACGACAACATGAAGACGGGGTGATCGGCCACGTGCCAGACGAGCAGCCTCGTCGAAGCAAAGAACGTTGGCCCAGTTACCACGTAAAAAGACAGAGGCATGGGTGGCGGAGTCTAGAATACGCCACTCGTCGTGAAGCTATGCCGATTAACTTGGCAATGAAGCACAACGGTGCTTTTCCACCCGTTCCAGGCTGCCGATCGACTCGGCGCCCATCCTAATCATAGGAGCTCATTAGCAAGCTCTTCTGGAACCACACAATGTGCCAAGACTGTCAACTCCTCTACTATGGACTCAATAAAGGAGGCAGCATGACACCGCCTCCCCGGCCGGTCGCTGGCTGAGAGTACTTTCAGCTCCTCGCTCTACAACAACACTAGGGGCAAGACAACATCGTGATCCGGTGTCATCTTCTACATTGTCAACCACACCTGGGCGGCACCACAGCCTCCCGGCGTCCTATGTCGTCGATGTCCAGCATCGTCGTCGACAACAACACAACCGACACCAACATTCTTTCGGTGTCGCCTCCAACATCAACAAAATCTGGGAGTATCACACACCTCCCTGTCTTGTGGCCGCCGATGGTCTTCCGCACCGCATTCAACATCGACAACATTGGGAGTAGTACCACACCTCCCTGGTCGCCTACACCACCAACCGCAAAGGCACCTTGGTCTACATCGACAAACCCAAGGGGCGGTGTCACATCACCTAGCTCATCTCCCATGCCAATAGTTTTTTTGGCGTGTCCTTCAAGAACGGCAGCACTAGGAGCAATAGTGCGCCTATGCAAGAATCTACATCGCGGAAGGCCTTCTCCGACAACGCCTCCAAGCTCGCAAGCCGGTGCTCCCACATCGATGGGAGGTTCTTGATTTTCGTTTATTTTGCATATTTTTTAATCCATTTTTTAGAGTAGCATGCATTTTCCATTGCATCACTCGGTCACCTCCCTGTAAAAGAAACCAAAGGGCTCTCCCTACCAGGCTACAGCTGCAGTGGAAGGTTCGGACTGTCTTGGGACTTTTCCGAGGAAGGTCCGGGTCAACAACCCGACACATGGAACTCGCGACAAGCCACCACGCCACGGAAAGCACGACAGACGCAGAACGCGTGTTTCCCGGGGGGCAGTGGGAAGATGGCTCGAGCCGCTCCTAAGCAGCGAGGTGACCTTGCCATTTCGCGCTTCACGACATGAAGCGACACACACTCCAGGGAAGACTATAGAAGAAGAGCAAGAAAGGGCTACGGTGCAACACAAGTTCCACTAAGTGTGCAGCCTCTTACCACCCCCGAAGGTGACAACAAGGACCAATAAAAAAAGAATGCCAGCGAGGATTCACCTAGATACACAAAGGTGAATGGCTACACTCCAAGTTCCTCGTATGCTGGAAAAAAAAAAACAAAAAAAATGAGCAAAGAAAAATGGTCACCAAAGATGTGGTCGGGCAGCTCAAATATCAAAATGGAAGGCGGAAGTAGCCATTCACCATCCTCGGCAAAAGTGATGGCAAATTCTTCAGCCGTTACCCAAAGCCAAACACCAAATCAGCCGCATTACCTACGCCTCCATGTCGAGAGAGAGAGCGAGTGGGCTGTGGTTCAACTCAACGCAAGGGAGTCTCGACCAAGAATTCCCTTCACCCGGTGGAGACATCCAAGCTGAAGTCTATACATTCAAGCACACAACGGGCGAAATCGCAGGAGCCATGTTGCTATGGTTACGCAACGACACCCAATGGTTACGCCCCCGGCTGTCCTATCACAAGCTGCACATATAGCTTATGCCCATGGGAGAGCCAACATTTTCAAAAATATTTCAAAAAAAAAAAAATCCAAACAATATACTCAACTTGATGACTTTTGCCTCATCATTAACTCTTCCTAGCTACGTCATCTATCACCGGACAAGCTAGTTGTTTATTGTAGTGTTGCAGGTCCATCGTTTGCACTACAATCGGGAGCGGTCGCGATCACGCCCAAAGGCGGTTAGTATCAAGCTGATGAAACCCTTCAATCCGGCCATGTCACGCCACAATGCAAGGTGGCACCGGGTTGATAAAACCACACGCCGAGCAAAGGCGATCGCGCCCGAAGGCGGCGGTGTCAAGGCTGTGAAACCCTTCAACCGGGTTGTTTCATGCCACAATCACAAGGTGGCTCCTTGGTTGATAAAAGCTTTCATCAAGTACCACGGTCCTCATACCATATGGCCAAAGCAACTCAAGGGCGTCCGATTGGCTAATGCCATCATTCGGACCGATGGATACATCATTGGACAATGCCGCAACATGGCCCCAATGAAGCCCTACCCGTCCCCGTTGGCGGCGCGCCGCCACGCGCCCAACGGAGTTCAACATCGCCCCGTTGGCTGACGCCGCCACGTGGCTCCAATGGAGTTCAACACCGTCGCGTTGGCCGGCGCCGCCACGCTGCTCCAACGGAGTTCAACACCGCCCCGTTGGCGACGCCGCCACGCGGCTCCAACGGAGTTCAACACCGCCCCGTTGGCCAACGCCGCCACGCTGCTCCAACGGAGTTCAACCCCGGCCCCGTTGGCCGACGCCGCCATGCGGCTCCAACGGAGTTCAGTCATTGTCCCATTGGCCTACGCCGCAACGCGGCACCAATGGAGTTCCAACGCCATACCTTGGAGTCAACACGATGTCATCCGAGGTACGTTTTTTGTTTATTTATTTACTATTATTTTTTTCTATTTTGTTTGGTTATCCTTCTCTCTTTGTCCCCCTTTCTCGTTCTCTTCATGCCACAAGAGCAGGGGAGTATCCACAACCAGGATGCCCTCTATAAGGAGTGTCGCCGCCGCGGCAACCTAGATAACCTCGTGGACATGATAAAATTCCTCGGAGGCTGGGGGCAATATCAAGCGACTAAGGGACGCATGATCCCGTGTGTACGCGGCCCGGCCATCGACATGTGTGCGCCCTTTCGCCGAGCTGTGGAGAAGCCACGCTTGAGCTGGGGGCAGGAGGGATGTAACCAATTTGTGCTATCTATTGTATATGCATGAATCAATGATAAACTTCCACGAGACCCTACTCAAGAGTCTCACAATATGTACTCATGTGTATTATGCCTACTTTTGATGAGCAATATAAACAACTAGCAAGTGTTGTTTTAAACAGTGCACTTACACATTAGCTCATAAACTAAGGTGTGCATACTTGCATTGGCAGCCAACACAATGCCTCGGCGGCCCAATGGCACTACCATCCTATGGTAAGATGGGGTCCAAGGGCGTCTGCTGCTCCTGCTGTGGCAATCGAGCTTGCAGCCCTGATGACCACTACATTTCCACCTTGACTGTGGTTTCAGCACCCTGAGCATGTGTGCTGCCCTGATGACGAGCGAGGTGGCCGTGAACATTTTGGCACTGATGATCCCTTCAGAGGCTGCTCAAGCTCCATTGCCTCAGTGGTGTTCATTCTCTATGAACCACGGCACGGGCATGGACTTCTTCATCCATCTTCAAGATGACGTCGGGCATCGACGTCCACCATGCCTTCACAACAGCAATCCAGCAGCTCCCTCGTCGATGGGCGCTGCATCAACTCTGTAACCACTTCGGCAGCTCGGCAATCTGCCCGGCGTATGTTATTTCGATGGCCAGGTTGGATCAACCATTCGCAGCGGTTGTCCATTGACATGTTGCTTCCACCAACAGCCTCGACACGACGAGAGCTAGGGCCAAGCAGCAGCAGATCGAGCAGCCATCTCCATCTAAGATGCGTCATGCTTCTTGTGCTGACCATATGCCAGCTTGGCAAGCTCAGCACCATGACTCTCGATCACTGCCTTCGGCAGCTCCAGGCGCTAGCAAAGTTCGGTGCAGTGATCTCTCGGAATGGTTCGCACCTACACCACGGCAATAGTTCATATGGTGGCATCATATATATGCACACTATTCTGATGAGCTAGAAAAGCCAGCTAATTATAAACATGTATGGCACATTGACATGTACATGTCCAAAAAGGCCGCATTTCCATTGCGCCATCTCAGTCAAAAATAATTGTATCTTCACCAAGTCGAGCTCGAATTTGCTCCGCAATTCAAACTCAACTTGGTGGGGGGCATTTGTTTGACGAGATTTTGTACAAACTTTTCTCTCACATGTGCATATACATTAATATGTGCTATCAAGAAATATTTTGTACTCAACGGTGTGCCATATATGTTTGTATGAGATAAGAGAAGCAAAGCTAATAATTATATATTGGCTTTGGGTACGTATATGGTATCCTCAAGATCAATGGTCGAGCTGACAGCCAGTATACGCATGGCGTCTAGCAGCTATAAGGAGAGGAGTGCATATATGTACATATACTCCAAGTTACATATATATACATACACTTTAATCCTGTATGTGCTTAATTATGACAAGCTAGTGTGTGTATGGCTGCACGCCTGCACCTATACGTACGCATGTGCGCCAATATGAGATAAACATTTTCAAACATGTGGAGTCATGTACTTATGTACGGTTGATAACGTGAACTAGGCAAGCAACGTATCTGTGCTCAACTACATGTCGAAGCCAGGCCCACGGATCAGCGGTAGGGAAGCTAATATCTCCCGTAACCGAGACATCAAAGGATAAGCACATGATGACCGGATATCTCTCGACTCTCCAAGCGATAAGCACTGGATGGCCGGATATCTCGGCGGGGCCTCAACCGATTCCTGGCGGCGCTGCGTGCAGCCGAGCCAAGAGCCTCTCCTCAACCCTAGACGTGGCCTATAAAAAAGAAGCCCCTAGACTCCATAGTGAAGGACCTGACTTTTGCATCCACGCGCCGTCAGGCTGCGCAGCAGGCAGGTCTCTTCATCCATCAAGCCGGAAGCCATGGCAGCCCTAGCTACCCTGCGCCCAAGACGGAAGGCAGGCATCAGCCGCCTAGAATCCATCCATCCATGAGCAAGCCAACGACGCCATACGTTTGTGCGAACACATGGTTGATTTAGGTCACATGTGTTTAGTTTTGTGATTGAGTGATTGTCAACAGTCAACATTCTTCTTCTATTTTCATTTATCTTTTTATGCTTCGGCTATGTTCACCGCACACGCGGAGTGTGTCAAGACGTATCTCTTGGTTCGTGTTGTGCAGATGTGGAGCTCGGAGATGGTAGCCGACGGCGAAGGTGAAGGGGCCAAGGAGGACGATGCGGGGACGACGGACCGTGGAGGTGAAGGGACGGACGGAGGCTTGGACCGAGGGACGGATCGCCGGGTGGCTAGCCATGGTGGCCGACATCCGGGACATCGACGAATGCAAGAGGATGGCAGGACCGTGTCGATCGGGTCAAGATGGCGAGCGGCAGGCAGAGCGGGGAGCTCGGATGACTTGGCGACTCGGGCGGTCAAGACGATGGCGACACGCGGTCGAGGAGGTTTGGTGGTTTGCCCTCAAAACCATCGGCGCTGGTTTAGTGGTTTGGGCCTCAAAACCACAGCGCTGGTTTCGCGGGTTTGGGCCTCAAAACCCGGCTTTCCGGGCGGACGGAAGGACGGCACGGGCGGCATCGGGAGGTTGCGTGGATGCAAGGCTACCGATGAGGAGGGCGGTGGCCGCCGGATCAAATTATCGAGTGGTTAATCGAAATAGCCTTAGGGTTACAAGACCGACTCATGTATCTTAAGGGTAGTTTAGGCAGAGGGAAAATGGGGCTATTTAGCGAGAGGCATACCCCTTCATCCTCCCTTGCCTCTCTCAATTTCGTTTTCATTTTCCCCAATTTCTAGGGTTCTTGTTTAGAGGTCCAAGAACATCAAATTCGTGGGCAAGGGCTAGCCCTAAGTAGCCTGTGCCATGGTGGCGTTTGGAGATGAGCAGTTGAGTCCATGTCTTGTGTGCCCGTGGTTTTGTTTTCTGTTTGCTGCCCGTGCGTCTCTCTTCCCTTCCTGTTCGTTTCTTCCTTTCTTACTGTGATTTGATCTCACGAGAGTTACAGTTGTTTCTAGGGCTGCGATTTTTGGGGAATCTGTTCGTAGCTTCCTAAATTTCATCTGACCAGTGTTTGGGTTCGAGTCCTTTTGTGTTGGTTCAGATCTCGTCAGTTTTTCAGGGTCGCTCTGGCTCAGTTCGTCCGGTTGTCAGGTTGCTAGACAGTTTTGGTTTTATATTATTCCAGAGAAATCTCTTGGGTTGGAGGTGAACTGCGGACCTAGCCTGAACGCGTTGGCGTCGTGTGCTCAGCACCAATCCGGTGCTTGCCCTTCGTACAGCAAGCTGCTGCAGTTCTTTGATTTGACTTGTCCCCAATCGATTTTCTCCGCCGGCTGTTCTTGGTTCAGTGTTGTTTTCTGTACATCAGTTTCAGGTGCCGTGCTTGTGTTGCCTGAGCGTGCTGCAGGTCCAATCAGTGCAAGCAGTCTAGCACCAGGTGCTTCAAGCATTGGTAAGTAGGTAAGCAATCAATCTTCAGCTTGCTTTGTTTTTTTGCTGCACGTACAGGAATCAAAGTTCAGTTAGTAAATTGGAATTCCTTTACCTAGCATCGGTGAATTATTTTGTCATGCAATCATGAGCTTGCTTTTGGAGCATTAGTTCTCTTTACTTTGTTAGAAGCAGCACTTATGGAATACAAATATTATTGCTTTGTGTCTAGTGTTTCTTCAGCAGCAACTTCATTTGTTCAGTGACTACAGCAGGTAGTGCATCACCTTGTTGTTCCGAGTTCGTTGTCAGCAGCTTTCAAGGTGTTAGTTTTGTTTGGTCTGAGAACTTGCTTCCTGCATTTGTGAATTGTTCCAGCTAGCCTCTTTTGTCCGAAATTTGATCGATTGAGCTCAATTGAGATCCGGTTTTTGCATTGATTTTCTATCGAGCCGAGGAATTTATCTAGGTACTTTCTCGTCACGAGTTGGCGTTGGTATTTTAGATTTGGAAACTCGCTTCTTCTCTATAGAAGTTGGGTGACTCGGTTTCTCCCTCCTCGGTTCGATCTTTTGCATCCTCCTCGGTGTGTGATCTTTTGAGGTGTCCTGTGTTCCTAGTGAGCATCCACCCAATCATTTGGGTCGTGGACTTTCGGTGTTATCTTTGCTTGTAACAGCTTGCTATCGGTTAGCATACGTGTTATCCGGACCTTGTGTGAGTTTGCTTTTGAGGTCGGGGTTGAGCCAATGACCCAAAATTGAAAAGGAAAATCGAGGCTCCCATTCACTCCCCCTCTGGGTCGCCGTTTCGGTCCTTCAATTGGTATCGAGCCGGTTAAGGATCATATCCACCTTAATCGGTCCGTGATCGATCCGAGAGGCGACATGGAGAGGTTTGGTCACTATGGTGGCAAGCCTACGGAGTTCGATGGCACCAACTATCCCTATTGGAAGATTAAGATGCAAGCACATCTTATGGGGATGGATTGGAGAGTGTGGGAGATTGTCGAGGTTGAGAACTACCAAGTGCTAGCCGCTCGAGTGGGTGAGAAACAAATAGCCCAACACAATGCCAACAACCGAGCGAGGAGCGTCTTGTTCTCTAGCCTCAAAGACACCGAGTTTGAGAGAGTTGCCACTTGTGAGACCGCTCGTGAGGTGTGGAAGACACTAGAGAGCTACCACGAGGGAACCCCACAAGTCAAGGCCCGCCTATATGAGACCTACAAGAGAGAGTACAACAACCTAATCCAACTTGATGGCGGAGTCCATCGATTCTCTCTTTGCTAGGTTTCGCACGATCCGCAACAAGCCGGGCGAACAAGCCGTCGGAGAGGCTTGACGAGCACGAGAAGGCGTCTGCGGCTCTTGTGCGCCTCGGATCGGAAGGTGTGGGATGTGAAGGTGTCCGCGATCATGGAGTCCGCCAACCACGACACCCTCACACCCGACGAGCTCTACGGCAAGCTCAAGTCTTCCGAGATCGAGGCCCGGGATCCAGCGAAGCTCAAGAACCCTTCAAGCGCCGAACGTTGCACTCATCTACGGTAAGGGCGGTTCCAGTTCTTACGCTAACCCATCACGCATTTCTTTTCGCCTTTGTCTTCCTTGGTGTGCGTGGCGATGAGGAGCAGATGGAGAGCCTTGGGGATGATGAGCTTGCGCTAGTCATCGGCCGATTCTCGCGGATTCCACAACAATCGCTGAACCGTCGGGCGTGGCGGCCCATCCAAGGGCGGATGCTTCGAGTGCTTGGAGATCAGGACCACTTCGTCGCCGCATGTCCCAAGAAGAACAAGGACAAGTACTCGGTGAGAAGTACTACTCCAACAAGTACTACTCCGACAAGCGCAAGGACGGGGCGCGAGCACACCTCCGGCAAGTACAAGTCCAAGAAGGGATTCGAAAAGGAGGCGATCAAGAAGAAGTACCTCAAGCGTGCCAAGGAGCACAAGCACGCCTTCCTTGCCTCCCTCAAATGACCTCGACAACGACTCTTGGACGGGCAATCTTCCTCAAGCGATGAGGAGTCCGAGCGCAAGGTTGAGGACAAGCTGAATGGACTTTGCTTCTTCACCGACTCAAGCAGGGGGCTTCGCACCATGGCCCTCGATGGAGCGGTGACCAACAACGCCAAGCCACACGGCGGCAGCGATTCTTCTTCCTCCGAGGTACCTCCTACGATTGAATCTCTCTCTGATGAGGTTGAATCTTTGGGCGGCGCGCGCTTGTGTGTCAAGAGAAGTTGCTTAAGCGTGCGCTAGGGAGAGAAAGGAGTACAAGGAGAAGTGGGAGATGGTCGTGGCGGAGATAGAGTTGCTTAGAAGCTGTCGATGTCTCGATGAGACGGAGTGTGATGCTTGTGTTGTGCATATGTCTAGCATCATGTCTTTGCGGTCCAAGTATTCGGCTTTGCTAGATGAGCATGTTGATCCAAGTCTAGGCCCGTCTTTGTTGAGTGCGTGCAAGTCTTGTCCGGACTTTGCGATCCGAAGTTGGCGAGAAGGCCGCCAAGCTTGCCGTGCTTGAGAAGGCCAACTCGAGATAGCACCGTCTTTGGGATGTGCTAAGTGTGAAGCTTTGGAGTTGGAGCTCATGTCTTGTAGGCATGACAAGGGGAGAGTCGAAGAGGAGATCAAGTATCTTCGCCTGCCTTGAGTTGGGTGTCTTGTGGAGAGCCGCAGCTTGGCATGATGATGAGTCGGTTCAAGAGGGGACCGACACATCGGGTTTAGGCTTTGCAATAGGTGGGAAGGGAGAAGTCATTTATGGCAAGGTTGGTCAAGGTAGTGGTTTGAGCTCGAGTGAGAAACCAACCAACACTCCAAAAATTTACCAAGATTACTCCACCCGAGCCTACCAAGCCCATTGTGCAAGATGGCATTCTCCAAGAGCCAACTAAGACTCCACCTCCCAAACAAGTGTGGCTTCCCAAACCGAACCACCTCAAGAACCCACTTGACACTTTGTCCAGATCCCTCGAGGAAACCCTTCCTAAGGCCAAGACCACAACAAGAGTGAACCATCCACCCAAGAGAGTGAACCAACCACCACCTAAAGAGAGAGGTGAGGTATCTTCGTGAGTATTGCCGGAGAGATGGTCACTTGGCTGAGTTTTGCTTTAGGAGGAAGAGGGATGCTAGGCGTCGAGTGGAGTTTGAGAACCGTGACATGTATCACCCACCACTTGGCATGTATGAGAGGGGTGTGCGGTCGGTTCGAGAGAGGCAGTTTGCTAGGCCTGAAGGTAGGAGGCCTCGAGAGGTTTGGGCCACGGTTTGTGAGACCGTTTGGTGATCGTGCTCGCGAGTGAACGTAGATCCTCGCTTTGGGAGTTTTGAGGTTGATAAGAGGAGTGCACCACGCTTTGTAGTACGTGGTAAGCGGTTTGGTAAGATGGGGCGTGGGATGGTTGTTTTGCCTAATGCGTATTTGGGGCAAGATGGTCAACACCGGTACTCTTCCGGGTTTACTAACCTTGGTGTTGTGCCATATGCTCATCCCATGTTCTATCGTTGATACAGCCGGAAGGTGGAGGACATGTGGCTCATTGACTCCGGCTGTTCTCGACACATGACCGGTAACTCCAAGTGGTTCTCGGCCTCACCCCCATGAAGACGAAAAGAGTACATCACTTTCGGGGATAAATGAGAGGGAAGATTCTATCTCGAGGGTCAATCGGAATCAATGACCACTTTGTGCTCAAGGATGTGGCTCGTCTCCGGCCTTCACTTCAACCTACTTTACGTCTCTCAGCTCATGGCGGGCGGGTATGAGGTACGCTTCAAGGTTGGGTGTTCTCGAGTTTTGGACTCTCGCGATGATCTCATTTCTTTGGATTGTGCCATTTGGGCAAGTCTTTCGTGCTGATTTTTCTCGAGCTTTTGGCACGTCTTGTTGCTTGTTGGCCGGTCCCTCCTCCGATTTGTGGAAGTGGCATAGGAGACTTGGACACCTGAGCTTTGACCTTCTCACAAGGTTAAGTTCAATGGGTCTAATCCGAGGATTGCCTAAGCTCAAATTTGAGAAGGATTTGGTTTGCCACCCCTGTCGTCACGGGAAGATGGTACCGCTTCCCACCACCCGATTATTTCAGATTATGACCTCGAGACCCGGAGAGATCCTTCACATGGACACGATTGATCCATCTCGGGTGAGGTCGGTCGGTGGAAGTGGTATTGTCTAATCGTTGACGATTTTTTGAGATACTCTTGGGTGTTTTTCATGGAGGGCAAGGATGAGGCTTTCGGCTTTGCTCGTGATTTGATTTTGAGGCCGAGAACCGAGTTACGAGACGACCATTCGGCGATTCAGCGTGACAATGGCACACGAATTCAAGAACTCTCGGCCGAGTCTCTTTGCGCTAACCTTGGTGTCGAGCACCGTTTTCTAGCCCTTATGTCCCACAGGAGAATGGGATTGTTGAGCGGAAGAAGGGACGCTTGTGGAGATGGCGAGGACCATGCTCGATGAACACAAGACTCAGGAAGTATTGGGCTGAGGCAATCAACACGGCGTGCCATGTCTCCAACCGCATTTTTCTTCGTGCTTTCACCAAGAAGACATCATATGAACTGCGGTTTGGGAGATTGCCCAAGGTAAGCCACTTCCGTGTGTTTTGATGCAGGTGTTTCATCCTCAAGCAAGGTAATCTCGACAAGTTTGAGTCTCGATCCGCTGATGGCATTTTCCTTGGATATGCTTTGCACTCACATGCTTCTGAGTTCTAAATCTTGAGACTAACCGCGTTGTAGAGACATGTGAGGTTACTTTCGATGAGCTCGCGCCTTGTTCCTCTTACGTGTTTGAGTGTGCGAGGAAAGGATGAGATGGAGCGAGCATCTTTGTGGAGGAGGAGCGAGGAAGGCGTTATGGGGGTGATCCCGGCGACTCCACCGCTTGCCCCGACCCGACCGTGGCGGCGGCGGCGGCGCTCACCCACCGGACCCTACTACCACTACTTCACGGGGTCCCGTGGAGCAGCCCCCTCGATGGCGAGGCTGCACACGAGGAGGTTCCCCTCGGTCGAGGGGGAGGCATCTTCGCCAAGACGGTGCCTCAAAGACATTGGCGTCGCCACCCCCGGGAGACCATGATTGGAGGACTTAATCGAGAGGGTAACTCGTTCCAAAGCTTATGCCATGTGTCATTTTCGCTCATTACGCATTTGTTTCCACTCTTGAGCCCAAAAGATGTTAACACTTGCATTATCTCGATTGGATTGGGTCAATGCCATGCATGAGGAGTTGCGAACTTTGAGAGGAACCAAGTTTGGGTGTTAGTTCCACCTCCGGTGAAAGTGTCATCCCATAGGTACTAAGTGGGTGTTCAAAAACAAAGCAGTGAGGATGGTGTGGTGGTGAGAAAGAAAGCCGATTAGTTGCCCGGGGGTTTTTGTCGAAAAGAGGGAATAGACTATGAGGAAACTTTCGCGCTCCTGAGTAGCCCGCATAGAAGCTATTAGGATTCTCGCTTGCCTTTGCAGCCTCGAAGGGTTTTAAGCTCTTCGGATGGATGTCAAGAGTGCTTTCCTAAACGGGTTCATAGAGGAGGAAGTGTATGTGAGGCGCCCCAGGGGTTTGAGCATCCTAAACACCCGGACTATGTGTACAAGTTGTACAAGGCTTTGTACGGCTCGAAACAAGCCCCTAGAGCGTGGTACGAGAGGTTGAAAGCCTTCCTTTTAGCTAAGGGTTTTGTGATGGGGACCGTAGACAAGACTTTGTTCCTGTTTAGGAAGGGCAATGACATACTCCTAGTCCGATATATATGTGGATGATATCATCTTTGGTGGCTCTTCACATGCTATGGTATCGAAGTTTTTGCGTAGATTATGAGAGGGAGTTCGAGATGAGCATGATGGGCGGCTGACTTACTTCCTTGGACTACAAATCAAGCAAACCAAGGAAGGGATCTTCATTACACCGGGCAAGTACACGAAGGACATCATCCGCAGTTTCGCATGGGTGAGGCCAAGCCTCTTTCGACACCCATGTCGACGACGACGGCCCGGGCGAGGACAAGGATGGAGAAGTTTGTGGACCAAAGGGAGTATAGAAGCATGATCGGTTATTTCTTTGTACGACGGCGACGCCCCGACATCCGCTTGCGGTGTGCCTCACAAGACGCTTTCGATCTTCGCCGCGAACCTCTCACCTTCAGCCGTGAAGAGGATCTTCGTGTACTTGCGCTTTACCCCGACTTTGGCCTATGGTACTTTCGGCCTCTTCCACCCTCTCCCCGACCGGTTATTCGGACTACGATTATGCCGGGTGATCGTATGCATAGAAAGTCCACTTCGGTTTTGTCGGTTTCTTGGTACATCTCTAGTGTCTTGGTCATCTCGTAGCGTCTAGTGTCGCTCGGTCGACGGTTGAGGCAGTAGTATGTTGTTGCCGCCGCTTGTTGTTCCCACTAGCCGTGGATGGTTGCCACTTTGAGAGACTTTGGCCCGAGCTTTTCTCGTGTACCCTTGTTGTGTGATAGCATGGGAGCCGTGAGCGTAGCCAAAAACCCTATTCTCGCACTCCCGGACTAAACACATAGAGGTTGTTGGTATTTCTAATGTCACTAACTAGTAATGGCATCTAGAAAGAATATCGATGTTGTTTCTTGGATAAAACTTAAAAGAAATATTCATTGCAGTTCATAGCATATCCGAAAAGGTTGTCATCCCTATAGTTAAACTACTAATATGCAAGGAATATAATATTCGCATTACTATGCCTTGATAACTTCTTAATAAGTAAATAAACAATTATAATCGGGTATCCGCAAGTTTACGAGATATGAATATATACCATTGTAGCATTTTAACCGGGAGTAATAACCGTGTCTTGAATTTATATTCTACCACAGGGAAAGAAGTCTGTTATCTTGAATTAACTAAGCATAGATCTTAATCTAACCATCTCTCATGTGCAAGACATCAGCATTAATCTCATCAATTACTTAAGCAAGGATCAAAGTTCATAGTAAAGATAATGATAAAGTTCTAGATAAACAGATTTGACCAAAAATCACGTTGGTTGAGAAAGTGTCTAACAATGGACGATAGCAATTCATAGGCTAGCTAGCATTAGAAACTCCAATATGTAACTCTAAACTAAATGTTAGGATCTACCTAATTATGCAATACAAATAACAATCATCGAAGAAAGACTAATTAAATCCGGACATGAGGACGTAATCCGTGAAGACTAAGGCCGAAACTTAGAACAACCCGAAATCTAACATCCGCTAGGCCTACATACGGGGGTGGATTGCAAAGGACTCAATGGTGGCTGTCACCACCACGATCTACCACACGACCCGGCACATAGGGTGCAAACGCAGGTAAATAAGATCTAATCACCATGATTACATCATCTCTACCACTCACCTTCCGATCTAGATGATGAGCGCTATACGAATCCATGCATGAACATAACAGTAATTCAACTATGCTAAATGTGTAATTAAAGTAAATACTAGAACAAATAATCTCGAATATAAACATGATCAAGATATTCATATTAAGCATGTGTCTGGAACTTGAAAACTACTTACAATGAAGAACTTACAAGAACGAGGCCTGATCTTGAGCTGGCCTCCGACGATCCGGAGCGGATTTCTCCCTTCCTACTAGTTCTAATCTTGATTGCTACTCTTCCGAAAGCGATGTTTCTCTAGCGTTGAACATGACTTGGTATTTTAATTAGAAATATCTTTGTTATAGAACTTGATGATCTAAGAAGGGGGGTCTAGGGGTCCTAATATATCGGTCTTCGTCTGTCTCTCCATCTTCATTAGGCGATGTGGTATTAACCTTGAATCAATCCCGCACTTCTACCGTCGCCCTCGGATCAAACCGACTCAAATCAACCGGTTTAGATCGAGTCTTAGAGGCGGTGGAGGAAGCTTCCCGCTGCAGCAGAGTCGGCGCCAGGGGGGCCGATCGCCTAACTATTGGGGCCGATCGGCCTGTGGGGTGCTCCCTCCGGGGTCCCGTCGCGGCGTCGCGTGTTCGAGTCTTCTAGATGATGTATTTCTTGGTTCCGGGTTAGTTCACGCCGGGATTAATCCGAAGCCTTCTAGACTTGTTTCGAGTTGGATTTATGTTACGTCCACCGTATGCCACGTCATCTCCGCTGATTTTCTCGTTAAGTCCCCGCAAATCACAACTTTACCAAAACCGATGGAATTATGTTAGTGACACCCTATTCTAGGTTGTTATTATTATTTATACCCCTTTCTCATGTTTAATTAATTAAAAATTTTATATGATAACAAGTGTCAACAAACTCCCCAAGCTTACCCTTTGCTAGTCCCTAGCAAAGCTACATGCTATAGTAGGATCGGGGAGTTGCTACTACGCTTTCATACCTCAAAAGTACTGTGTTTTATAAAAATAAATTCTCCTCTTGACCAGATTACTCTTTATTGTTTACCATGGGGCGTAGCCTTTTCACGAATCATAAGCAAGATAAAACAATCAAGTTAAGTACCATGTCTCAAATTCTTTGATCAACTATCATCCTGGGGTTTTGCAATATTTTTCAAAAGAAAACTCAGAGATCCTATGTATGACCCCCTTAAGTAGATGGTATGTAGTGGAGTTACACAAGTGGTAGGACATACATAGTGGGATGATAGTGGTGAAGTGGATGAGGATGAAAGGTAGTAAATAGCCTTTAGCCTTTTTTTAGTATTTTTCTTCTCAAGCATCTCTAGTCTATATCCCTCTTTCTAAAAATTGCTAGGATCCGGGCTGTCCATTCTTGGAGAGGTGGGCTTTTCCCCCGAACTTGTGTCCATTTTCTCTCTCCTTAGAGATGTGGGCCCTGCTCACCCTCGGACACGTGTCCATTATTCATCTCTAAATTTATTATTTTTTTATTATTTAGGGAGGTAGGCCCTTCTCGCCTAGTATGACTTTTGTCCGTTACTCTCCCTCTCTCGTCTCACTTTTTCTAGATATTTTTTTTTCTTTTTTTTTCTTTTTTTTTCGAATGTAGCCCAGCCTATATAAAACATTGAGAGAGACATATCTAAAGATTGCAAGAGCTTTATTAATTATTTTTATGGCTAACGGCTAAGTGAAATATGGGGATGCGTACTTCGAGTTAGAAGGCGTATTGGTGGAGTGGGATGATCTTGATGGAATACTCTTAAGGGTCATAACTAAGGACTCATCATGTAATTTTATAATTTTTAAAGATAAAAAAGAGGAGTCAAGTATCTCTAAGAATATGATAAACAGTAGCTCAACTTTTTTATGCACTATTATCTTTTAATGCTAAGACTCGGATCAAGCATGTGCTTCCCACAGGTGTTTTGGGTTTAGAGTAATTTAAACATTTAAAACTTCGGGGAGAATCTAAGTCCAAAGTGTAAGTACTTTTAAGAGGAATTAAGGCGGAGCAACTATTCATCATTTCCTTAGCACATATTATCAAGATCATAATTAATAGGAAGAAAATAGTCTAACAAGTTCTAGCACTTTATTTATTTGACTCTTTAACACTAAGACTCTTTAACTAAGACACATTAAATAAGACTCATTAACTCTAAGCAAATATAACTAGCTAAAATTTAAAGACATAGGGTAGTAATACTTATCGTGATAAATGGGGGTGCTCTCCCCAAGCTAGATCTTGAAGTAGTCCTTTCGTTCATCCTTGGAATCAGCTCTCCTCTTTGAGGTCTCCTTTTAATGTTCTCCCTGTTAATATTAATTTGCACATACCCGAAGGAACAAATCTTAGGATGTTAATGTGAGCCTTCATGTGCTCACGTCTTTTTTGGAATTTTCTATGCAATAGGGATGATAATGCAAAAACATATGAATGCAATATTTTTATATTTTTATATATTTTTATGCCACCACGGCAAGGTGTGCTTGCATGGGGCTTAAGAGACGATGCACATGCAAGCAAACATATTTTTGGGATTTTTCTAATGCAGGTTTAGGAAAAAATAAATATGCTAAAGTAAACATGCTAATTGAAATATCTTTGCTGTGAGAAAATTAAAGATGCAAATAAATACCGAAGTTACCTCTCGGCAAGAGTTTAGAGAGCACTTACTCCCATGGCGTGGTGTCGTCTATGGGCCCCCGTATAAACGTTATTGTACCGTATGGTTCCTTCAATGATCTCGTAGGTGGGCGTAGACGAAGTAGCCGCAGAAGTCGATTGTTCATTTGTTGATGCCGGCGCTGGTTGGGTCTCCGAAGGTGTATTCTTGTTGCTCTTCTTAGCAGCTTCTTTCTTCTTCCAAGATTGCTTCTTTGGTGGAGACCTCTCCGGTGTAGTTGGTGCATCATTCAAGATTGGTAGGAGCTGAGTGTACTTTTCTTGGATGTCTTTTTCTATCCTCTCAATGTGCTCCATCTTTGAGTCCAGCTTCCTTTGTAGTCTTTGGAGACGCTTCTGGCTCTTGGTCCTTCTTCGGGGCTGTTCATAGTTAGTATAAGTATTAAAGAAGCAGCGCACCTTTTTACCTTGAATATGGAACTGGATTTCGCCCGTCCTGATGTAAATGATTGCTCTTGTAGTATTCAGGAACGGCCTTCCAAGTATTATGGGAGGATCTTGTTCTTCGTCTCCCGTGTCCATGACTAAGAAGTCAGTGAGGACATAGCTGTCTTTGATCTTGACCGGTACGTTTCGCACAATACCTTCCGGGAATCGGTGTGTTTGATCCGCCAGCTGCAGTAGTACATAGGTGGAACACAAAGGCAGATTACCATAGATTAATTTATACGTTACCTTTGACATTAGGTTGATGCCTGATCCCGTGTCGCAGACGGTTGTATAGAAGTTCCATTGATTAATGGAGCAAAGGATTGCCGGAACTCGAGTGGTCGTCTAGCTTCTCTATGGTGGTTGATTGCGCCGAGTCTTTGCGGCCGAGTTGACTTGATTGATCATCAAGACTCGTTCTACGTGTGGTCGAGGTTGACGATTGTTCTTGTTCCTCGCTTCTTCTTTTTATCCTCTTCTCGACGGTGGTATGTGTACTTCAGTGGTGCGGTAGTGGTACGGTTGGAGCGGGGGAGCTAAGGTCTTGTGTTTGCGTTGAATCTCTCCTCTGTCCATTAACTGTGAAGACGATCTTCGCGGTGTCGGCGTAGATGATTGCCTTAGTGGTAGCCAGGAAAGGGCGGCCCAGAATGATCGGGGCGTTCTTACCTTTACCCATATCCAGGACCACGAAGTCGGTGGCCACGTATAGCTTACCGATGTAAAGGCATACGTCCTCTAGAATACCCTCAGGGTAGCATAACGATTGATCTGCAAGTTGTAGGCACATGGTTGTGTATACTAATTCTGAATCTGGCTCAAGGTTTACCTTAGGCATGATGTTGACACTTGAGCCGAAGTCGATGAGTGCGTCGTAGGTGCGGGCGCCTATGTTGATGGTGACGACTGGTCTTCCTGGATCTTCTTTCTTAGCGGGCATTCCCGGTCGACACAATTGAATTTCTTGTCTGAGTAGGTGGTCCGCATACCTGCATAGTAAATATCGACAAGATTTGCAGATTCTAATTCTTCCGGTTGACCCGGAATCTTACCTGGGTTAGGCATAGGAGCAGATAAAGCCAGCTGGGATAATTGTGATTCTATCATTTTATTAAAGCTATGCTGGTTCTTTATTGCAGAAGAAAAGCTTTCCATTTTAGTACTAATAGTTTCTAGCATTTTATCATTGGAAGCTAACTTCTTAGATAGATTATCCATAAGTCTACCTTGGTTTTGTACTAACTCTCTTAAAGGTGGGAAATTATTGAAAGAGTTATTACCTTGATAGTTACCTGAATAGTTACCTTGGTAGTTGGGTCTCTGTTGACTCCATTGTTGATTCGGAGGACGATCTTTGGTTGTTGTTATTGTTGATGTAGTTCACGTCCTCTTCTAGCTCGGGACAAGTGGCTGCCCGAGTGTCCGATGTTGCCACATTCTTCACATGTCATGCGGGGAATCGAAGAGTTGCATGACTTCCTTCTTCTCGGGAGCTTTGTCTTCAAGCTTCTTCATAATTAAGTCCATTTTGGCAGGCGGCATATCTACCTCTTTCAATTTGGTGCATTCCTCTCTCTTTCTTGCGGGGTTGACGGTCCTCATTCCAAGCTTGGTTTGATGCCATCTTTTCCACAAGGTCGGTAGCTTGGTTCGGTGTAAGTGATAGGAAAGCACCTCCGGCAGAAGGCGTCCATGGTCTCACGGGTGTTGTTGTTAAGCCCGTGGTAGAAGGTCCGCATGAGTAACCAGTTCTCCATTCCATGGTGTGGGCATTCTGTGATGTAGTCTTGAAAGCGTTCCCACGCCTCTGGAACAGATTCGTCGTGTTGCTGCTGAAAGCTTGAGATTTTCCCTCGTAAGGCGTTGGTTTTGCCTATAGGGAAGAATTTTGCGGGAAGGCAGAGAGCAAAGTGCCCAAGTAGTGAGTTTGTCTTTGTTGGCGTAGAACCACTGCTTCGCTCGTCCCAAGAGTGAGAATGGGAAGAGATGAAGTAGGATTGCATCACTTGAGACATCTTTGATAGTGAAGGTGCCACAAATCTCTAAGAAGTGTTGTAGGTGAGCATTGGCATCTTCATGAGCTTTTCCACAGAATTGGCTAGCTTGTACCATGTTGATGAGTGCGGGGCTTGAGCTCAAAAGCTTTGTCTCCTACATCGACCGTCGGTCCAAAGGCGGATGTTGGCCGTAGTCGGTGTAGAGTATTCGCGAAGGGTCTTGTTTGCCATATCTTCAAAAAATCGGTGCTAAGCTACGCACGGTGGTGGAGGAGTCTTCCGAGGTAGTGTTCTTGGGTTGAGATTTCAACTTGGATCTTGCCTCCTTCAAAAGTTTTTTTGGATCGATTGGAAGTTTTCGGGGAAGATTCCTTTTCATACATTACCCCGCAAAAGATAGGAAGAATAATAACAAGGGTATACTTGTTTAAGCAATTGATAAAATTAATCGATGCGTATGAGAGATGCATGCATGTTAATCCTATGTGTTTTTATTTTATTGGGCTATAGACTTTCTTTTCCAAAGAACGGCGCCAAAAAATGCTTGTTGGTATTTCTAATGTCACTAACTAGTAATGGCATCTAGAAAGAATATCGAGATGTTGCTTGAGATAAAACTTAAAAGAAATATTCATTGCGAGTTCATAGCATATCCGAAAAAGGTTGTCATCCCTATAGTTAAACTACTAATATGCAAGGAATATAATATTCGTACTATGCCTTGATAACTTCTTAATAAGTAAATAAACAATTATAACTGGGTATCCGCAAGCGCACAGATATGAATATATACCATTGTAGCATTTTAACCAGGAGTAATAACCAGGTCTTGAATTTATATTCTACCACAGGGAAAGAAGTCTGTTATCTTGAATTAACTAAGCATAGATCTTAATCTAACCATCTCTCATGTGCAAGACATCAGCATTAATCTCATCAATTACTTAAGCAAGGATCAAAGTTCATAGTAAAGATAATGATAAAGTTCTAGATAAACAGATTTGACCAAAAATCACGTTGGTTGGCGAGAAAGTGTCTAACAATGGACGATAGCAATTCATAGGCTAGCTAGCATTAGAAACTCCAATATGTAACTCTAAACTAAATGTTAGGATCTACCTAATTATGCAATACAAATAACAATCATCGAAGAAAGACTAATTAAATCCGGACATGAGGACGTAATCCGTGAAGACTAAGGCGAAACTTAGAACAACCCGAAATCTAACATCCGCTAGGCCTACACGGGGGGGGGTGGATTGCAAAGGACTCAATGGTGCTGTCACCACCACGATCTACCACACGACCCGGCACATAGGGTGCAAACGCAGGTAAATAAGATCTAATCACCATGATTACATCATCTCTACCACTCACCTTCCGATCTAGATGATGAGCGCTATACGAATCCATGCATGAACATAACAGTAATTCAACTATGCTAAATGTGTAATTAAAGTAAATACTAGAACAAATAATCTCGAATATAAACATGATCAAGATATTCATATTAAGCATGTGTCTGGAACTTGAAAACTACTTACAATGAAGAACTTACAAGAACGAGGCCTGATCTTGAGCTGGCCTCCGACGATCCGGAGCGGATTTCTCCCTTCCTACTAGTTCTAATCTTGATTGCTACTCTTCCGAAAGCGATGTTTCTCTAGCGTTGAACATGACTTGGTATTTTAATTAGAAATATCTTTGTTATAGAACTTGATGATCTAAGAAGGGGGGTCTAGGGGTCCTAATATATCGGTCTTCGATGCGTCTCTCCATCTTCATTAGGCGATGTGGTATTAACCTTGAATCAATCCCGCACTTCTACCGTCGCCCTCGGATCAAACCGACTCAAATCAACCGGTTTAGATCGAGTCTTAGAGGCGGTGGAGGAAGCTTCCCGAAGCAGAGCAGAGTCGGCGCCCTGGGGGGGCCGATCGGCCTAACTATTGGGCCGATCGGCCCAGGGGGTGCTCCCCTCTGGGTCCCGTCGTGCGTCGCGTGTTCTGGAGTCTTCTAGATGATGTATTTCTTGGTTCCGGGTTAGTTCACGTCGGGATTAATCCGAAGCCTTCTAGACTTGTTTCGGAGTTGGATTGCGTTATGTTACGTCACCGTATGCCACGTCATCTCTCGCTGATTTTCTCGTTAAGTCCCCGCAAATCACAACTTTACCAAAACCGATGGAATTATGTTAGTGACACCCTATTCTAGGTTGTTATTATTATTTATACCCCTTTCTCATGTTTAATTAATTAAAAATTTTATATGATAACAAGTGTCAACAGAGGTGAGGTACCACTTCCCGAGAGATCACCAGGAGAAAGGGGACATTGATGTACAAAGATGTGTACACGAGCAACAGATTGCGGACATTTTCACGAAACCACTAGACCAAGTCCGCTTTGCTCAGCTCCGTGGAGAGTTAGCGTGTGCTACCCTTTTGAGGGGTAGCTTTGTAGTTGATGTACTGATTTAGTTTTAGGTTTGTTTTTGCTTTTTGTATCATACTTGCATATCATGAGCTTCACTTTTATATTGAATTGAATGAGGTTGTGCTCTTAGTAGTATGAATATGATAGTGCTTCTAGCTTTAGCTCTTTTTAATCATGTGATGTATGTTATGAGTTGAGCAACTTTTTTCCACATGTGAACTTGATTAATGAATGATGAAATTAAATCTTGGTTCACCTTTGAGCTAGCTTCTATCATGAGTAGGATGTTGAGATCCTTTGAGCTTTTATGTGTATGCTAGGTAGCTATGTCTCATGCTTTGATTCATTCACTTGCTTAGATCTTCATGATAATACCATGCTAAAACGTGAAGTCTAAAGCTAAAGTGATGAAAAGATCGAGTGGGTCCATTTTGCCGCACTTTGAAGTTTGAGACCGCTTTCACTTGCACTCTTGAATGAACTTGGACTTCATTGTGTTTGACCTGCACCATTGTCTTAAGCTAATCATTGCTCACGCATAGGCTTGACATGGTTGATTAGTAAGGCAAGGCAAATGTGGATAACCACTCGCATGCTCTCTTGTAACTTGTGAACCGGGCCGCAACTCTGAACTAAAATGAACACAAGTTTTTTGCCAAAATGTCTAGCATGATGTCCGAACGCCGCTTGGGGTAGTTCACCCGGTTTACATGTTTGAGCACTTAGTTGATTTCCTATCTACTTGTGCTAGGTGCTATGTTTGATGGTGAACCTCCTTTTTGCAAGATACTAAAATTTGCTCAAAATGCTTTGTGCCATATTTCATATCATCTCGATTAGCTTGAGCTATGGCTAGCACTTGTTGCTATGGTACCACTTTGAGCACTCTCTCATTCGGTTGAATATAATCTTGAAGCTTTGCATTGTGACATATTGCATTTCATAGCTTGATTAGTGCATTTGCCAACAAGGGGGAGAAAGTCCCAAAGACAGTGACTGCATTTGTCCAGGGGGAGTAGTACTTTGAGCGAGATGTGTTGAGCCTTTTTGCCTCTGTCTTGAGGGTCTAGCTGTCTGTCTGTGTGTGAAAGAAATTGGTTTGGAGCTGTGCTAGTGGTGTTGAGCCTGTTCTACCTCTTCTTGAGGACTAGCGTGTTTTTAACTTGGTTGTGTCGAGCCTTTTGCCCATGTCTTTGGGAAATAAGTCCTTGCTCCATGTTTGCTATCCAGTGAGTTTGTCTTAGCTTCGCCTAGCTTTTGTTCACACGGATGTGCTATCTTCTACCTTCTTCTTGTGTTTTGTGTTGAATGTTGACAATGCACTCATCAAGGGGAGATTGCGAACACATGGTTGATTTAGGTCACATGTGTTTAGTTTTGTGATTGAGTGATTGTCAACAGTCAACATTCTTCTTCTATTTTCATTTATCTTTTATGCTTCGGCTATGTTCACCGGCACACGTGGAGTGTGTCGAAGACGTATCTCTTGGTTCGTGTTGTGCAGATGTGGAGCTCGGAGATGGTAGCTGACGGCGAGGTGAAGGGGCCAAGGAGGACGTGCCGGGACGACGGACCGTGGAGGTGAAGGACGGACGTGAGGCTTGGACCGAGGGACCGGATCGTCGGGTGGCTAGCCATGGTGGCTGACATCTGGGACATCGACGAATGCAAGAGGACGTGGCAGGACCGTGTCGATCGGGTCAAGATGGCGAGCGTGCAGGCAGAGCGGGGGAGCTCGGATGACTTGGCGACTTCGGGCGGTCAAGACGGCGATGACACGTGTCGAGGAGGTTTGGTGGTTTGCCCTCAAAACCATCGGGCGCTGGTTTAGTGGTTTGGGCCTCAAAACCACGGCGCGGGTTTCGCGGGTTTGGGCCTCAAAACCGAAGCTTTCGGGGCGGACGGAAGGGGCGGCACGCGGGCGGCATCGGGGAGGTTGCGTGGATGCAAGGCTACCGATGAGGAGGCGGTGGCCGTCGGATCAAATTATCCCGCAGTCGACCGAAATAGCCTTAGGGTTACAAGACCGACTCATGTATCTTAAGGGTAGTTTAGGCAGAGGGAAAATGGGGCTATTTAGCAGAGGCATACCCCTTCATCCTCCCTTGCCTCTCTCAATTTCGTTTTCATTTTCCCCCAATTTCTAGGGTTCTTGTTTAGAGGTCCAAGAACATCAAATTCGTGGGCAAGGGCTAGCCCTAAGTAGCCTGTGCCATGGTGGCGTTTTGGAGATGAGCAGTTGAGTCCATGTCTTGTGTGCCCGTGGTTTTGTTTTTCTGTTTGCTGCCCGTGCGTCTCTCTTCCCTTCCTGTTCGTTTCTTCCTTTCTTACTGTGATTTGATCTCCTGAGAGTTACAGTTGTTTCCAGGCTGCGATTTTTGGGGAATCTGTTCGTAGCTTCCTAAATTTCATCTGACCAGTGTTTGGGTTCGAGTCCTTTTTGTGTTGGTTCAGATCTCGTCAGTTTTTCAGGGTCGCTCTGGCTCAGTTCGTCCGGTTGTCAGGTTGCTAGACAGTTTTGGTTTTTATATTATTCCAGAGAAATCTCTTGGGTTGGAGGTGAACTGCGGACCTAGCCTGAACGCGTTGGCGTCGTGTGCTCAGCACCAATCCGGTGCTTGCCCTTCGTACAGCAAGCTGCTGCAGTTCTTTGATTTGACTTGTCCCCAATCGATTTTCTCCGCCGGCTGTTCTTGGTTCAGTGTTGTTTTCTGTACATCGGTTTCAGGTGCCGTGCTTGTGTTGCCGAGCGTGCTGCAGGTCCAATCAGTGCAAGCAGTCTAGCACCAGGTGCTTCAAGCATTGGTAAGTAGGTAAGCAATCAATCTTCAGCTTGCTTTGTTTTTTTTGCTGCACGTACAGGAATCAAAGTTCAGTTAGTAAATTGGAATTCCTTTACCTAGCATCGGTGAATTATTTTGTCATGCAATCATGAGCTTGCTTTTGGAGCATTAGTTCTCTTTACTTTGTTAGAAGCAGCACTTATGGAATACAAATATTATTGCTTGTGTCTAGTGTTTCTTCAGCAGCAACTTCATTTGTTCAGTGACTACAGCAGGTAGTGCATCACCTTGTTGTTCCGAGTTCGTTGTCAGCAGCTTTCAAGGTGTTAGTTTTGTTTGGTCTGAGAACTTGCTTCCTGCATTTGTGAATTGTTCCAGCTAGCCTCTTTTGTCCGAAATTTGATCGATTGAGCTCCGAATTGAGATCCGGTTTTTTCATTGATTTTCTATCGAGCCGAGGAATTTATCTAGGTACTCTCGTCACGAGTTGGCGTTGGTATTTTAGATTTGGAAACTCGCTTCTTCTCTATAGAAGTTGGGTGACTCAGTTTCTCTCCTCCGGTTCGATCTTTGCGCTCCTCGGTCGTGTGTGATCTTTTGAGGTGTCCCGCTGTGTTCCTAGTGAGCATCCACCCAATCATTTGGGTCGTGGACTTCTCGGTGTTATCTTTGCTTGTAACACCTTGCTATCAGTTAGCATACGTGTTATCCGGACCTTGTGTGAGTTTGCTTTTGAGGTCGGGGTTGAGCCAATGACCCAAAATTGAAAAGGAAAATCGAGGCTCCCATTCACCCCCCTCCGGTCGCCGTTTCGGTCCTTCAGTTTGGCTGTTTGCTTGCACCGCGACATGGCTAGAGGAGCCCGGGCTCATTGGATCGGCGCCGCCACGGCGCCATCCACCAGGAGCACGGAGCGGGCAACGGACGGAGGATCAGACTTGCGTTCACACGCCGTTAGGCTGCCGCTGGCACGGCGCCATGCATCGATCCAGAGGCCGGAGGGGCAGCGCAGATCCATTCATGGCCAGGCCGCCTCACGTCAAGAAGACGACATCGGTCCAGTTCGGCCTCACGCAGGAGCCGCCCGGCACGTCGTCCAGCCCGATCTACACCGCGTACCATGCCGCCTTCGGCCAATATCCGCACGGCCGATTGGATCACGACAAGGGCAGCTGCCATCACGGCGCCATCCATCCAGTTGAGACTTGGCGCGGATCACCGGATACGGTCGTGCGCTAGCGCTGGCCGGCCGGCATGTTGACGTCAACACTAACGCCCGGTCAGGATAATCACATCGGCAGGCCGCACGTACAAAGGGAGTGCAGTTGTGCGCACGCCCCGGCTGCGCCAAGCCACTACGGAGCGACAACGACGAGGCGGCCGAAGGCACGTCGTCGAGTCGGCGGCTATCTGCATCGCCCTGCATGCGCTAGGTCCTGGACGTGATGGCCATATGCATGGAGTACAAAGGCGTGCGTATTTCCCATGGTGAGGATACGTATATATTTTAGTTTCTATTTTTCTTGGTTCCTTCCTTTCCTACTTGGATGCAGGAACAACCCGTATTGATCACCATGGAGCCGCCCGCCGGAGCTGACACTAGCACGGCGCCATGTCACATGCAGCCGCAACATGCACAGAGGCTGAGGCTAATGTGTTGCACACACCAGGAGTATGGAGGCGGTCTTCATTGACGCCCACAACCATATCTGCGCCATTCACACATCTGCAGTGGAGGTGAGCCCGGACGCCGTCAACGATGGCTCCACATCAGCACCAGCAACGTCACCAGGCGAGGCCGGCCGAGCGCAGCTGGTCAGCGATGGTGCTGACTCTGGCCGGACATGCCGTCACGAGGACGGGAGCTGCTCCTCCTATACAATGAAGCATGCCAGCCATAATGAACGGCGGCATAAGGTTTAACTAACATATCCAGATCTTGTATTCTATCTAATATATGCAAGATACATGGAGAAGACGACGGCTCCATCTACCCCGGCGTCTACACCATCGATGACACCGCCACACGACGAAGGCGAGCCTGGACGCCATCGACGACGGCTCCATCTACCCCGATGTCTACACCATCGATGACACCGCCACACGACGAAGGCGAACCTGGACGCCGTCAACGAGGGCTCCACACCTACACCAACACCAACGCCGTTGTTGCACTCGAGATGCGAGGTCAGATGGCTCAACACACCCGCCAAGCCGCGGCTAATCGACCACGAGAGTGTCGAGATCAATGACGAGGTGCTCAAGTAGGTGCATGTGTGCTTGCACCTACATACTCATATACCGCACGCCAACAAGCGGGGATGACACTTGCAACCATCAAGCAAGTTGCATGTATACATGTATACCCCTTAGTGTGTGTACGTGCGTGTGTTCTGTTTGCCTCACAGAGCAAACCACAATTCATCAAACTATAGGGAGCTCGGCTTTCATTCGAGCCCTATTTATATAATTTCCTCTTTTGTATTTTGTGTGCATCAGGTGAAGCTGTTTAGGCAATCGAGCTATGCCATGTACATCTAGCGCCAGCCCACGCCGACGAGGCGGACGACATAAGCAAGCGCGAGTCTTCATCAAGCTGCTACAGCCCACGCCGACGAGGCGGACGACATAAGCGAGTGCAAGTCTTCATCAAGCTACTACAACTTCAACTACACCACGTGATCAAGTTCCACGGCGTACCACGACGACGTTGCCGAGGAAGTCCAAATCAGTCCAAGCTACATCAACCATGCGAGTGCTATTACCACTACATCAACGTGCCGTTCGACACCGACGAGGCGAACGACACAGGCGGCGTGGCTAATACTCTAGCCCACGTTCTACCGGCTCATGGACCGACGAGGCCATGGACACGCCGACGCCATCCATATCTACACCAACACACAAGCATGGAGAAGTGAAGCGAAGATCGACGACGACGACCAACGCAGCTTAATCGGAGGTACTCTGTGAGCCTGACTCACGGGGGTAATTAACTAGGAGCTTTCCGAGGCCCTAGGAACCATGAAGACCACATCGCCTATGTCAGATGGCTACCAGCAGGCTACCTATGGAGCGCACATTTGTATCGGGAATATATATTTGTATTTTCATTAAATATGAAGAAATTCGTGTTCCCTCTATTTGTTTCTTTTGTGTACTTTTTTAGTACACTGGCACGCCCAAGACATTTATTTTTTATTTCACATAGAGAGATCCTCCCCGCTTGAGTGATTTTTTCTGCGGAAACAAACCTTTGTAAGTTGATAATGGAACTTTTACCTTAAGTTTGTAAGGTTTTTACTTTCGAATTCATGTCACTGTGTTTTGTGTTATTTATTTTCTGTTCACTATCACATCTTTCCCAATGATTGTGTTGATTTAGTTGGAATTTGGCCTGCCTACTTTGTTGCAAGTGCTGTTCCAGCACAAAAACAGATGCCTCCAATATTTTTGGTTGCGAAAACAAAAAAAACATTTTGCTACATGGGAAGGAGTGGCCTTGGCAGCTGTTAGCGTTGTCAGTGCACCACTCACCATAGTCATCCAGTTAGTCCGCATTGGATATTTCCCACCCTAAATCAGAATCTTAATCATTGATAGTCGACATTGTGGCATGTTTGCCGTTTGCCTTGTTCTTGGATTGATCCCTCGGGTAAAATCCGGTGGTTCTGTCCTTGCTGTTGCTTTTTTTTCCCCTTTCCCTTGGCAAGCTTTGTCAAGCTGCCTCTGCATCGGTTGCAATTGCGATCCTGTCCATGCTTCCCTGCCTTGTCATTAGCAGGTTGCTCATGTTGTATTGTAAGTGTACATGTACATGATATGATATATATGTAAGCCTGTATTTTTAGTCTTTTACTGAAAAATGTAACAAGCATTTTGCCTGAAAAGGATACTATAAATAAGTCATAAGAAAATCAGAATCCAAAGCCTCATAACATTAAACCGGATCACCAGCCCTGGAGACATGCGCGATGTCCTCACTATTTCTTAAAAAGGAATTCCACTGTTTTTGTTGTTTGGCATGCAACTGAAGTCTCTAACTTCAACGAACCGGATCTTGGTTACGGTGGTTGTGTCACGAACGATGATTCAAAGCGTCGTGTCAGATTTTATTTCATTATATCAGTCATCACGTACAGTGCAGGGAAGGGTATTTATACAGGGTTATCTGCCTACACTAACACCTTGTACCCTTTTATTACAAGGTTTTGTTAGGACTTACCCCTGCACCCCTTGTATAGTAAATATATTGCATAGTTTGGTACGAACCCCTGAGAAACAAGTGCGATCGTATACAGGTTCGAAAAGAAAAAGTGTGATCGTATAGACTCAACACATGACCATTTCCTATGCATGGGCAGAATATTGAGTTTCCATCCCCATCATTGGCTTTAGCAAAGGTAATAAATTTGCAGACTCCAACCATGTACCACCTGTCCGATCGGGATCGGGACACACCGTACATTCTTCCTCGATCCATCTTTGTACAAAAAAAAAGTATTTAGAACACAAACCACAATTATTTGGAAAGTACCATTTAGTCTACAAAAAATTTATTTAGCCGCCCCATTTTTGAAGAAAAAATCTACTAATTAGTGGAAAATTAAAATCAGTAGCCCCATCTATATATAACTACTTTAAGCCTGAGGAGTCAAAATCACTGTAGTTGAACAGTGCTCTACCCTCACAAAACACTGTAGTTCTGCAGTGAAAGTCAACGGAACGATCCCTGCCATCCGTTCCGACCCGGCTTCCACACGCGTCCCAACTCCAGAGGCATCATTTGGCAGCCTCACGTACCGTGCGTGCCGGGCAGGCGCACTGTGACCACGCGAATAGGCCAGCAACGCCGGCCCAAAACTAAACAGGCCAGCAAGAGCCGTACACTTTTGGGCTATACTATATAGTAACGCAACATGTTAATTTTTGCTATATAAATATTAATTTACCTTCTTGAGTAATATGATTATGATTGATATTTTATATGTACATTTTACCATGCTTAGCTCTTGGTCACCTAAATCCCAAATTTTACTATGGATTGAAAGTTTAAAAAAAGTAACAAATTTTACTACAACTTGAAGTTGCAGGGTCTCAATTGTTTTTATGATTTGGTAGATCCAAATTTTAATTTTACTACAATTTGCAATCCCATAAATAATATCAAGAAATTTGCTTATGATTCACATAAATATTACACTACAAATTGCTACACATAAATATTACCCAAAAAACAATTTCATTCTAAAAAAAAATAATACTACAGATTGCTACATCGGAACAACTGCTTCCTCTTTATACAAACACAACAAGCAAATCAATACTTCTACTTAAATTGTACTCGAATAAATAAATTACCAATAAAAAAGGCATTTTTTATCAAAAGGATGAAAAACCATTTTCCAACAATCAAACAAATATCAAAAAATTCCTAAACTATTTCACCATCTAAACCTGCCACAGAGTGCATATATAGTCTATCCTCTCGCCGCGAAGCGCTGGGTCACTGGCTAGTATAAATTGAAAATCATAGCCCCATTAAATCCAGTCTAATTGTACACACATTAGTTAAGAGCAATTATTCTACTCCATCCCATGTAAAATTAGAGACACTATATACACTACAAATCCTCAAATTGGAGACTCAATCATGAATAACAATGTAGCTTCAAACATTGTTTTGGTAGGTGACAAATGGATCAATTTGGTCATCAAGATTGTAAAAGAACCTACCCACACTCTCATATAAGAACTGAATATCATCAAGAACACCATGTAGTGAGCTACGAATTTGAATGGGGCAATAGAAACCGACCTTTTGGAAGATCACCGCAATTTGGTTGGATGCCTTCCTAAAAATTAAATCAAAGTGCTTGATATCTAAAATGGAGGAACAAACCACAATGATAATGAAGCAACGTAGCCATCATAACAACGGTAATTAAGCATCAAAATCAAAGGAGTCCCCCGCATTGTTGGTTGTTATTAAGCTTAAAGCAAGAAGGTCATGCCCATGCTTCCAAATCCAAGAGCTTCATGGGGAAGAGTGGCCACAACAATGGAGGGAGAGAGAAACGCAAGCCCTCTAGCTGTGTTCTCTCGAATGGAAGAGAGAAGGGAGGAGAGGGCGACAACTTTATGTAATCAGGTTATTAGTGTCGTTTAAGCTACAAACCGACACCGATACAAACATATATTAGGTGAAGCATTGTTGATGCTCACTAACTCATATTTTTATGCATCAACCATTCATGGAAAAGAACTAAAATAAAATTAGATAACCTTATTAGGGTTTTCTACTAATGAATTCCATGAGTTTTGGTAAAGTTGTGATTTGCGGGGGACTTAACGTAAAATCGCCAGAAATGACGTGGCATACGACCAACGTAACGCAACGCAATCCAACTCCGAAACAAGTCCGAAAGGCTACGGATCTCTCCCGACGTGAACTAACCGGAACCAAGAAATACATTATCTAGAAGACTCCGGAAGGCACGACGATCGACGGGACCCGCAGGGGAGACCCCCCGGGCCGTCGGCCCAACTATTAGGCCGATCGGCCCCCCAGCCGCCTCCGCCCGCTTCGAACGTTCCTCAACCGCCTCCAAGATTCGATCTAAACCGGTTGATTTGAGTCGGTTTGATCCGAGGGCGACGAAAGAAGTGCGGGATTGATTCAAGGTTAATACCACATCGCTTTGTTGAAGTAGAAGAGACAGAGGAAGACCGATATATAAACAGCCCAAGACCCCTCAAGCCAAGACAAGTCCAAGTTTGATCTAAAGCTTCACGTTCAATAAGAAGTAGATCAAGGAAGAGCCAAGACAGGAACAAGAAGAGGAGACACCACGAGATAGGATAGCTAATTCATAGCTCTTTGAGCCTAGATTAGATAGAAAGTCAGGTTTAGAGAAGAGAGAGTGTATGCTCCGGTTCTGGATCAGTAAGTTACACTATGGATCAATATAATTATTGTTTTCATACACCTTCGTGCTATTTAATTATTATGCATACAATTAGTTTACTTACACTTTATTCTAGTCATAGCATATTTGATATAGTCATTATTCATGGTAATTCGAAGTACTTATTCGTAGAGCTCCTAGTATATTACAGCTGTATGCTAGGTAATAGAGAGTATGTAAGCATGGTGCTTAGATATAATTTATTCTTGGATTCACCTTATATGCCGGGTCGTGTGGTAGATCGTGGTGGTGACAAAGACTATTGAGTCCTTTGCAATCCTCCCCCGTGTATAAGACTAGTCGATAATGATTCTTGGGATGATCTTGTTTCGTTCTTGATTTTCTTAAGTAATCTTCGGGTACACATTTTTATTTATGGTTTTGATTTATATATGATCTTATGCTATGCCTGTTTATTTCCACTTCGTAAATTCTTTGTATGCTACATAAGAACTGTCCCGTCTGGTCATAAATCCAATCCTAATCTAACTAGGAATTAATCTTATCCTATTGTTCACCACGTGCACCTCACCTGCCTTATATACCTTATCATTATTATCTTTTATTGGCTCACCTCGTTTAAGTAAATGCTAAACCACCGAATCTCATTAGTCTTCTATCACCGCCCTTAATCAAATGAATTGTTAATCTTATCTTCCTCGTGGATTCGATATTTAAAACCCTCCCCGGGTGAAATGCTCTTTGGATATCCGTGCGCTTGCGGATCTATTTCTCTCTCGTAAGTTAACAAATACCAACAAGCATTTCGGCGCCGTTGTCGGGAAGATTTAGATAACTTTTCTTTTTGATTATTGATAGATGAATTCTAAGTGTGGATTTGCTACTTAGCATCCCTCGCTTAAACAGATTTACCCGTTTATTGTCTTTTTTCCATCTTACTTGCGTGGTATTAACAAGGTTAGACCGTGATTCACTATACTTCATCATCCGAATCAAGTCAACCAAAGAACACCAAGTTCCTCGGCCATGCTCGAAAAGACGCGTTGAGAGTTCTCTCGCTCCAAACATCGAGAACATTCGCGACCGGACCTACACTTCAAATCAATCATGAGTTCGAGCTCAAGGCAAGCCTCATCAACATGGTGCAAGCTAACCCGTTTGAAGGAAAGACACATGAAGATGCAAGCACTCATCTCCGCACTTTCATGGAGATAGGCGCCACCATCAATATCAAGAACATTCCCAAGGACATGATCCCCGCCCGTTTATTCCCTTTCTCACTATCGGGAAGAGCGAGGCAATGGTTCTACCCGGTGAACAAAAGATAGACACATGGGAGAAATGTTCAACCACATTCTTATCAAAATTTTTCCCCATAGGCAAAACCAATGCCTTACGTGGAAAAATTACCAACTTTCAAGAAGAAAGGGAGAATCTATTCCCAGAGGCATGGGAACGTTTTCAAGAATACATATCGATTGCCCTCACCATGGAATGGAAGAATGGATGCTCTTACAAGGATTCTACCATGGACTAATTCAAAAACCAAGAGAGCATCTAGACGCCTTTCTTTGGAGGATCATTCTTATCACTCACACCGGGGAAAGCCAACATACTTATGTGTAAGATATCAGAAAATCAAGGTTGGACCTCAAGAACACCCAATACCGTCATCAAAGTGAAGAAATAGAAGAAGAACAAGAAGACTTGAAGGCAGTATCAACCGGGATGGACGTGCTACTAAATCGGCTTGAGGAGCGAGCCAACTACAAGAAGGATCGACAAGCTTTACAAGACTACATGAACGCTTCAAGAAGTTCAAGCTTGGTGGTTCACTTAATCAGCACCAACCCAAAAAAGAAGACCCGTAATCACGACCGACTTACGCAGTAAGTATTCGTAATAACTTTAATTCGGTAATAAATTCAAGCAACCTTCTTTACGAGAATTAATTGAAGAGCAAGTTAAAATTAATGATAATTTCTCTAAGAAGTTAGTTGCTAATGATAAAATTCTAGAAGATATAAATGCTAAAATGGATAACTTTTTCTCGCTATGATAAAAGAGCAAGTTGTTTTTAATATCAAACTAGAATCAAAATTATCAAAATTGTCTCATCGCTATGCCTCGTTGCCACTAATCATGAGCAGGTACATAACATCCGAACGAGAGGTGGTAAGCAAACTACCGATCCACCATACCCGACAGGAGCAAGAAGACCTTCGGCTAGGAAACCTACGGCACTGCAGCCACCGCACAACCCGTAGTACCGCCAACATTCCCGAAGACAAGGATGATGACGTAGAAGAAGTTGTGCGCCAAGAACCCGTGTGGGACAAGACTTTCACGACACCAACTTCCTACCATATCCAAGAAGAATAAGAAGACCTCAAGTTGATGATCAATTCGCAAATTCATAGAGGTAATCCAGAAACTTTATATTAATGTACCTCTTCTAGATGCTATGCAGGTCCCTACATACGCCAAGTACATTAGAGATATCTTAAACAAGAAGAGACCACTACCAACCACGGAGATCATCAAGCTAACAGAAGAGTGTAGTGCGGCAATCCTAAACACATTACTCATCAAGAAAAAGGATCCAGATGCCCCACTATAGAGTGCTCAATCGGAGATCAATATTTCAACAACGCACTCGCGGATCTTGGAGCAAGTGTCGTGTGATGCCCAAGGTTGTCTTCGACAAGCTCAAGCACCCTACCTTGGTTCCAACATCAATGTGTCTACAACTAGCGAGATCAATCGGGCCGCTACCCGTTAGGAATCGCCGAGAATGTTCCGGTTGAGGATCCGGGAGTTCTTTGTGCCGCCGACTTCGTTGTAATCGACATGCACCCGCACTCGTGGTCTCACTCATCCCTGACGACCATTCCCGAAAGCACCGCCAACGCTAACATCAACGTCGGTCTTTGGAGAGATCACCTTTGAGATCAATGGAAAGGAGGAGAAGTTCGCCTTCAAACCCGCACTTAACTCGCCACCAATACGAACATGATCGATCAAGAGAAGACGATGCCGACGAACCATCCTCTCCGATGGAGGATGCAACGGAGGATTAGAAGATTGAAGGTCCCCGCTCGAGGACCTTAACTACGGACCCCCCCGCCGTAATTGGGTAAAAATTTAAAAATCCAAAAATATTTTATTCTTTGCATTTATCTTTCGCAATTTAAATTCCTGCACTTTTACATTCACCATAAAAAGAAAAATTACGCCCCATGATTAATTTTTATGAGTAAAACCCGTTTAATTACTTTTTCTCGTGGTGGCACAAAAATAATTTTTACATCTTTCATTTTTTTATTCAGAAAAATACAAAAAAATATTACAACCTTACAAGTGGGACCCATATGTCATAGGGACAAAACATCAAATCATCACTTTCTTTATTCCTTTTCTCCTCCACCATCCAATTTCCACTAGCATATTTCCACTTGACCTAACATAAACTATTCTAGCGTGGAATTTCAAAGCAAATAATAGATGGTGGAGAGGGCACAAGGGCCCACTTGTGGGGCCGACCGCCCAATAATCAGCCGATCGGCCCCCCTCCCCGCCTATAAATAGAGCCGCCCACCTTCTTCTCTTCTCATCCCAAGCAACTAGAAATTCTGGTTTCCAAAGAGAGAAGAAGAACCGCCTTTGAGCAGATTAGGAAAGAATTAGAGGAGAGAAAAACTTAGAAGAAAAAATCCTTTAGAAATCCTCTCGCCAAAATCCCTTAAAATGTCGTCCTTGCTTGAAGGCTTCACGGCCACGCTCAAACTCTCGGGCTGGTTCCGAGCAATCAATGAGCACCGACACAAGAGCAACGCCATCACCTCTAGCTTCTCCGTCTCCAATGCCTTCACCAAGCCAAGGTAAAACTCGACCTTAGACGTACACCTTCATTTGCAAGCGAGTGAGAAGAAAGGAGTAGGTATAATAAACTTAAGAACGTAGATTTCTCACTTACTCCTATGCTAGATAATACATTCATGGACCGTATAGGAATTTTACCAGAATTCAATACTATTTTTCAAATTCTGGGATGGTCTTCTTTCTACGACACCTCTGAGAGGGGGTGCCGGCTTCTCACATTAGAATTTTTGTGCACACTAAATTACACCGAGGATGGTACCGAGTGACCTTTTCGGTTATTCTCGCGCACTTACACGATGACATGGAGACAACGCTGTCTTGCACTAGGTTTTGAGTCAAGTCTGCCCCATAAATGTAACCTCCACCTTGCGACTTCAACAGGAAGTATTTCGAATGAAATCACTGGGAAGGGTATGTTCCACCGACCTCGCACAAATGACATCCACCTTCCAACACTAAGATTCTTACACAAATGGATGGCCCTTGTCCTTTTCCCACGAAAGGACAATATCACCGTACGAGCATCAGAGCTGGCATTCCTATATGCATTTGTTAGAAGGACATCCGTTTCCTGTTATGTCACTAGTAGACCATTGGCTATCACTCCCCAACTTAGTTGCGAGATAAGCCGCACTTCATTAATCACTGTGATAGCCAATGATCTAGGCCTACCGGGAGATGACACAACCATCACGTACATAACCACTCCACGAGACATCATAGGGTACGACTATTTCCGGCAGGGCCGTTGGGTAAGAAAAGACCGAGAACAGTATTACTACCTTCATAACAACAATGCAATCCCGTTACCTAACCCGGGATTAGGCATATACTCGTGCAATCTTTCTTGATATATACGCAGTACGCCCGGTCCAACGTCGACCATCCCACCAAGCGCAGCTTCAACATCCCAATACTGCAGGAGCCGACCAAACTCCAGGGTGCAGCGTACCAAGTATACGAGGGCTTCGTGCCACCACATCCACGCCGCGCCTACCGGGAGGATCGCCGCCCACACAGAAATGCCGAAGGTAGTCATGCTGCATTTATGCCGGCCCGTCATTCTTTGCGGTGTTACGAGTACCGCGATCCAAAGAATATCCCGCCGGGTATGCACGACAATATGCGCACCCTAATCAACACGTAACGCCCACTCCGACATCTTGTACAATCAGCAAGAGTGGATGCCAAAAGGGGAGAGCAAATGGACGACATCCAGACGCGGTGGAGACCAACACCGAACAAATTGGAGAGACTTTTCTACCGAATGAGACATAGGTAAGTGCATCAAGCAAATTTTGGGGAGTGGTCCCCGTTAAAAACCACGGTGAGGGGAAACCCCCGTCAAACCAACAAACCGGCCGACCCTTGGGGAAGGAGTGCCCCCAAGGTAAGTATCTATCTACCTATTTATCTATTTATCTATATTACTATGGTTTTTAATTATTTAGCTATATATTTATATTTGAGTCCATCTATTTAGCTAGTATAAATAATATTTGGTTTTTAATATATATATAGGCGTGCTTAAAAAAAAATGAGAATAATAATTATATTGATCTGTGAATTATGCTATAAGAACATGATAGATGTTGTTCCTCCGTGATCAATGCCTAGTCTACCATATTTATTTCTCCCAACATGGATATAATTGTTAAGATTCTAAAACATGCTTTGAACTTGAGTTACGTGGGAGTATGATCTTAAATTTCAAGTCTAGGCAATTGACTGATATGATATGATAAAAGTTGAGCTACCATCTATCTTGTTCATATGTGACACTTAAATTCGAGTATTAATCTTTGAATTTTTAAATGAGTTTCCTGTATGACATAAGCCCGATAAAATGAAATAAATGCCTTGTTGAAAATATGCTAAAATTGCTTCTCGTTATATATCTCTATGCTTTCAAGAGACTTGGGCATGACAAGCAAAAATAAAATAAAAAGAAAAATATATATATGAGAGAAAAGTGAGATGAGAAAGAGGGAGAGAAATGAACAAGTGTTCTACTAGGCGAGAAGGGCCTACCTCCCTAATAAAAGAGATGAAAATGAACAAATGTTCTGAGCGAGTAGAGCTCACATCTCGAAAAAGAAAAAGAAAAGGAGAGAGAAGAATGTGACAAAAGTCAATACGAAAGTGAGAAGAGCTCACCTCTCCAATTAAGTTGTCATGTAACCCGAGGTTCTTTAAAATTCATTGCCATAAAGAGAGATATATTTTCGAAAAACAAAAGAAGCAAAGAAAAGGGCTAAGAAATTAAATGTTCACTATTAATTGTTGTCATACAGAATACTGTGCTTTCACTTTATAATCTTTTTGTAAAACTCCGTGGTTATAGTGAAACCACGAACTTGAGACATGGTGTTTGACTTAATTGTTCTATCTTTCAATAGTCCAAGATTCATGATGATAAAAACCCCATGCTCTCAAGTAAATATAAGCAAGTTTATGATTCTAAATTTTTCATCCTATCTTGGTCGAGATTTGATTTGGTAACACACACGTAGTCTTGCTAGGGACTAGCAAGAGGTAAGCTTGGGGGAGTTTGTTGATGCTCACTAACTCATATTTTTATGCATCAACCATTCATGGAAAAGAACTAAAATAAAATTAGATAACCTTATTAGGTTTTCTACTAATGAATTCCATGAGTTTTGGTAAAGTTGTGATTTGCGAGGGGACTTACCGTAAAAATCAGCAGAAATGACGTGGCATACGACCAACGTAACATAACGCAATCCAACTCCCGAAACAAGTCCGAAAGGCTACGGATCTCTCCCGACGTGAACTAACTCGAACCAAGAAATACATTATCTAGAAGACTCCGGAGGCACGACGATCGACGGGACCCGGAGGGGACCCCCCGGGCCGATCGCCCAACTATTAGGCCGATCGGCCCCCAGGCCGCCGCCTCGCCCCCGCTTCGAACGTTCCTCAACCGCCTCCAAGATTCGATCTAAACCGGTTGATTTGAGTCGGTTTGATCCGAGGGCGACGAAAGAAGTGCGGGATTGATTCAAGGTTAATACCACATCGCTTTGTTGAAGTAGAAGAGACAAAGAGGAAGACCGATATATAAACAGCCCAAGACCCCTCAAGCCAAGACAAGTCCAAGTTTGATCTAAAGCTTCACGTTCAATAAGAAGTAGATCAAGGAAGAGCCAAGACAGGGAACAAGAAGAGGAGACACCACGAGATAGGATAGCTAATTCATAGCTCTTTGAGCCTAGATTAGATAGAAAGTCGGGTTTAGAGAAAGAGAGTGTATGCTCGGTTCGATCAATAAGTTACACTATGGATCAATATAATTATTGTTTTCATACACCTTCGTGCTATTTAATTATTATGCATACAATTAGTTTACTTACACTTTATTCTAGTCATAGCATATTTGATATAGTCATTATTCATGGTAATTCGAAGTACTTATTCGTAGAGCTCCTAGTATATTACAGTTGTATGCTAGGTAATAGAGAGTATGTAAGCATGGTGCTTAGATATAATTTATTTGCGGATTCACCTTATATGCCGGTCGTGTGGTAGATCGTGGTGGTGACAAGACTATTGAGTCCTTTGCAATCCTCCCCCGTGTATAAGACTAGTCGATAATGATTCTTGGGATGATCTTGTTTCGTTCTTGATTTTCTTAAGTAATCTTCTGGGTACACATTTTTATTTATGGTTTTGATTTATATATGATCTTATGCTATGCCTGTTTATTTCCACTTCAGTAAATTCTTTGTATGCTACATAAGAACTGTCCCGTCTGTCATAAATCCAATCCTAATCTAACTAGGAATTAATCTTATCCTATTGTTCACCACGTGCACCTCACCTGCCTTATATACCTTATCATTATTATCTTTTATTGGCTCACCCCGTTTAAGTAAATGCTAAAAACCACCGAATCTCATTAGTCTTCTATCACTGTCCTTAATCAAATGAATTGTTAATCTTATCTTCCTCGTGGATTCGATATTTAAAACCCTCCCGGGTGAAATGCTCACTTTGGATATCCGTGCGCTATGATCTATTTCTCTGTAAGTTAACAAATACCAACAAGCACCAAACCAACACTGTTAAAAATACATCACTACCACTTCGTGCCAAGAGCCGAACATGATAGTTCACTGTTCAATCACCGGCAGTTTGTGGACTTGTGGCTAGAGTTGGCAGTGATGTGGGCTTTCAGTGTCGTTTATTGGACAACCCCGATTTTTTGATTTTGATGAAAATAACCGACACTAAAGTGTCATCCGTGGTGGTTCAATCAAATTCGACACTAATGGTGTCCTCGCTAAAGATCGATTCTGTAGTAGTGGTTGTTTGGCCTCCATTTCAAGAATACCCACATGATCTAATAAAGTGCAATATAGTTTTTTATTAGATGGAGGAGCAGATCAACCCTGATTATTTGGTTTTACAATAAAGTCAAACCTAACGAACTTTGATTTAAAGATGTCCATGTTTGAAGAACAATAAAAATTGAAAAAAGGCGATGTGTACACCAAAAAGTCTTACGAGGACAAGTGAAACTTGTTTCAAGATCTGAACATGTCATTTAAACTTTAAACCTGAGGAGTCAAAATCCCTGTAGTTGAACAGTGCTCTACCCTCACAAAACATTGTAGTTCTGCAATGAAAGTCAACGGAACAATCCCTATCGTCCGTTCCGACCCAGCCTCCACACGCTGGCCGCACACGCGTCCCAACTCCAGAGGCATCATTTGGCAGCCTCACGTACCGTGCGTGCCGGGCAGGCGCACTGTGACCACGCGAATAGGCCAGCAACGCCGGCCCAAAATAAACAGGCCAGCAAGAGCCGTACACTTTTGGGCTATATATTATACAGTAACACAACGTGTTAATTTTTGCCATATAAATATTAATTTACCTTCTTGAGTAATATGATTATGATTGATATTTTATATGTACATTTTACCATGCTTAGTTCTTGGTCACCTAAATCCCAAATTTTACTATGGATTGAAAGTTTAAAAAAGTAACAAATTTTACTACAACTTGAAGTTGCAGGGTCTCAATTGTTTTTATGATTTGGTAGATCCAAATTTTAATTTTACTACAATTTGCAATCCCATAAATAATATGACAAAATTTGCTTATGATTCACATAAATATTACACTACAAATTGCTACACATAAATATTCCCCAAAAAAACAATTTCATTCTAAAAATAATAATACTACAGATTGCTACATCGGAACAACCGCTTCCTCTTTATACAAACACAACAAGCAAATCAATACTTCTACTTAAGTTGTACTCGAATAAATAAATTACCAATAAAAAGGCATTTTTATCAAAAGGATGAAAAACCATTTTCCAACAATCAAACAAATATCAAAAATTCCTAAACTATTTCACCATCTAAACCTGCCACAGAGTGCATATATAGTCTATCCTCCATGTGAAGCTGGGTCACTGGCTAGTATAAATTGAAAATCATAGCCCCATTAAATCCAGTCTAATTGTACACACATTAGTCAAGAGCAATTATTCTACTCCATGCCATGTAAAATTAGAGACACTAATATATACTACAAATCCTCAAATTGGAGACTTAATCATGAATAACAATGTAGCTTCAAACATTGTTTTGGTAGGTGACAAATGGATCAATTTGGTCATCAAGATTGTAAAAGAACCTACCCACACTCTCATATAAGAACTGATTATCATCAAGAACACCATGTAGTGAGCTACGAATTTGAATGGGGCAATAGAAACCGACCTTTTGGAAGATCACCGCAATTTGGTTGGATGCCTTCCTCAAAATCAAATCAAAGTGCTTGATATCTAAAATGGAGGAATAAACCACAATGATAATGAAGCAACGTAGCCATCATAACAACGGTAATTAAGCATCAAAATCAAAGGAGTCCATGCATTGTTGGTTGTTATTAACCTTAAAGCAAGAAGGTCATGCCCATGCTTCCAAATCCAAGAGCTTCATGGGGAAGAGTGGCCACAACAATGGAGGAGAGAAAATGCAAGCCCTCTCTAGCTGTGTTCTCTCGAATGGAAGAGAGAAGGGAGGAGAGGGCGACAAAGAGAAGGGAGGAGAGGGCGACAACTTTATGTAATCAGGTTATTAGTGTCGAGTTTAAGCTACTAACCGACACCGATACAAACATATATTAGGTGAAGCACCAAACCAACACTCATTAAAAAAATACATCACTACCACTTCGTGCCAAGAGCCGAACATGATAGTTCACTGTTCAATCACCGGCGGTTTGTGGACTTGTGGCTAGAGTTGGCAGTGATGTGGGCTTTCGGTGTCGATTTATTGGACAACCCCGATTTTTTGATTTTGATGAAAATAACCGACACTAAAGTGTCATCCGTGGTGGTTCAATCAAATTCGACACTAATGGTGTCGCCGCTAAGATCGATTCTCGTAGTAGTGGTTGTTTGGCCTCCATTTCAAGAATGCCCACATGATCTAATAAAGTGCAATATAGTTTTTATTAGATGGAGGAGCAGATCAACCCTGATTATTTGGTTTTACAATAAAGTCAAACCTAACGAACTTTGATTTAAAGATGTCCATGTTTGAAGAACAATAAAAATTGAAAAAGGCGATGTGTACACCAAAAAGGCTTATGAGGACAAGTGAAACTTGTTTCAAGATCTGAACATGTCATTTAATTAACAACACAATCCCAAGATGATTTCTGGATAGCAAGCTATGCCACATCACCCGACATGCTATGGTCAACAGTAACCAATCCTTGCCGCCTAATTCATCCACGCCGGTCTTCATTGGCCATTTGTGCTGCCCCTTGCAAGTATCCCCCACTCCTCCCCACCGTAGAAAAAAACGCACACACGCACGCCGCCTCCTGTCCTCTTTGCTCTCTCTCGATCTCTCCCGAACCTTCCACCGCCCCTTCCTCCTACTCCTCGCCGTTCTCGCTAGTGCCACCGTTGCTCCGGCTCGTCGTCCTCACCGCTAGCGCCGCGGGAGTGCCCAGCCCACGCCTCCGCCTTCGCCGCGACCACCTCAGCAGCGCGCGCTACCCTCCTTGAAGCCTGTCGTCGGGGCGATCGACGATGGCTCCGGCTCGCCCCCAGTGCGGCGACGCCAGACATAGGGTTTCGCCCTTGTAGTAAATCTATTTGGATATACAAATTTTGAAGGTGGTTGTGTTTAGTTCCAAAGTGTGGATCTTTGCGATAACGTCACGTCAAATCTTTTGCCTCTTGCTGGAAGCATCAAATGTAGGTAAATAAAATAACAAATTACATAGTTTAGATGTACTTTGCAAGACGAATATTTTGACCCTAGTTAACTCATGATAGGACAACAATTACCACAAATAAACTAAAAGCTGCTACAATGCTAAATTTTAGCTATAGTGCCAAATTTTAGG
Organism: Hyparrhenia diplandra; assembly: GCA_015847255.1. Lineage (NCBI taxonomy): Eukaryota > Viridiplantae > Streptophyta > Magnoliopsida > Poales > Poaceae > Hyparrhenia > Hyparrhenia diplandra. The sequence goes on from JADLZK010010316.1 coordinate 78,882, forward strand.
TGAACTAAACACCACCCGTCCCGTATTTAAAAAAAAAAATTAGACAAATGTTGAGTTGAGTCCGCCGCTCCGGGCCCCACACGACCCACCCTCCAACTCCTCAACTCCACAGCCGTTGTTGCCCCGACAAAGACCGTTCCAAATTCCAAACCGGCCTCCGCCGCCCGCAAAACCCTAGAGCGCGCCGCGTAGATGACGGACCCACCCGCCATCGCCGCCAGATCCTTTGGACTAGAAGGAGGAGCTGCGTCGAGAGAAGCGAGTAGCTAGTTGCTATCGGGGGAAGGTGTCACGCCCCATGGCCGCCGGAGTACACCGTCGACTGAGTACGAGCACGAGGTAGGAACGATGCCGGCGGGTAGGGTAAACCCCTCGCCTTGGCTTCGAGTTTGATTTCAAATGAAAATGGTTCGATGTCCGCAAACGATACACGACTCGGATACTTAACGAAGATACTGAGACGACCACGGCGGGCCCACTTGACATAGACATAACGAAAACGTAAACTAAGAAGGACGCCATCCATCTTGATTAGCGCCTATTGCCCCCGCCTTGACGTCTTCGTCTTCTTGCGTCTCAAGCCGCGACAAGTCCCCGGGCCGGAAGCAGCTTGCCCCCAAGCCTGGGGCATCCGAAAGCGCCGCCGCAACACATGATAGTCTTCCCATGTCTTGACAGTGAGAAATCATCAACAAAAGGCTTAAGCTGTGAAACATGAAAGACCGGGTGAATGAGAGCATCAGGAGGCAACTCCAAGCGATAGGCCACGTTCCCAATGCGTTCCAGAACTTTGTAAGGCCCATAGTACTTGAAAGCAAACTTCGGATATGGCCGATTTGCCACAGATGTCTGAGCATAGGGCTGCAGCTTCAGCAAGACTTTCTCTCCCACTGCAAATTGGCAATCCATTCTGTGACGATCAGCATAGTGTTTCATTTGGTTCTGAGCTCGAGCCAAACTGTCTCGCAATGCTTCCAGATGGAGGACACGGTCAGTAATAGTTTCAGACACAGATGGTGGTGCCGAAGTGGACACCGCAGGCACACCACCCACATTGGGATCATAACCATAGAGAGCCTTGAAGGGTGTACAGCCTAACGAAGTGTGAAGAGAAGAATTATACCGAGCTCGGCGAGAGACAACCATTTGTGCCAATTACCGGGGCACCATGAACAAAGACATCGCGGATACATTTCTAAGCATTGGTTGACTCTCTCTCCGTTTGACCATCTGTCTCGGGATGATAAGCTGAAGAAAAATGAAGATCAACCTTGAAGAGTGCAAATAGCTCAGTCCAAAAGTTGCTCATGAACACAGTATCACGATCAGACACAATAGTCTTGGGTAAACCATGTAACTTTACCACATTGTCCATGAAAATCTTAGCAATGGATTCAGCGGTGTAAGGATGTCTCACTGGAAAGAAGTGTGCTGATTTTGTAAACCTATCTACCACAACCAGTATTACTTCATAGCCATCTGATTTTGGTAATCCAGTGATGAAATCCATTGATAGATCCTGCCAGATACCCGAGGGAATGGGCAAAGGCTGGAGCAAACCTCGAGGATGATGATTTGCATGTTTTGAATGTTGGCGAGATAGAGCATTGCTTGACAAACAACTCAACATCTCTTCATGCCCTTCCACTTGAAGTGTTTCTTCCATCCGTAATAGGTTCTCGCTATTCAGTGACCCCCCCAATGGCACTTGAGTGACGGACATGAATTAACTTGGTGCGAGAGCCGAGTTCGACCAATCCATATCTTATCACCATGTCTGATCAATCCCTGGTCCAGTGAATACCCCTCCATGTCAGGACTCTGTAGAGATAATTTCTGAATCAGCTGTTGGGCTTTGGGGTCTGTGGCATATGAATTGAGCACCTCCTGTATCCACACTGGCCGCATAGAGGAGAGCTTGGAGAGAATATAAGTGGGCAACCACGGACAATGCATCAAAGCAATATTTTCTTTTCCTTTTCTATAGACAATCTTAAAATTGAGGCCCATCATTCTTGTCATTGCCTTCCTCTCGCATCTCGAGTGAAGGTTTTGTTCATTCAAATATGCCAAAGACTTGTGATCTGTGATAATCAAGAACTGCTCTTTTTCGCAAATAATGCCTCCATCTCTCTACTGCCATGATCAAGGCCAAGAATTCTTTCTCATAGATGGACATGTTTTTGTGTTTTTCTCCCAAGGCCTTACTCAAATAAGCAACTGGTTGGCCATGCTGCATAAGAACAGCACCTACTCCATCTTGACAGGCATCAGTTTCAATAACAAAGGTCTCTTGAAAATTGGGTAAAGCTAACACAGGAGTGGTAGTCATGGCTTGTTTCAATTGCTCAAAAGCTTTCTGAGTATCAGCAGTCCACTGGAACTGTTTGTGCCGAAGCAGATTAGTTAGTGGCTTAGCCATGATGCCATACCCTTTGAAAAAACGCCTGTAGTAACCAGTGAGCCCCAAAAACCCCCTTAACTCAGTAACAGTGGTTGGGACAGGCCAGTGGATCATAGCTTGAATCTTGGTGTCATCTGTGGCAACACCCTGTGCTAAAATAATATGACCCAAGTACTCAAGACTAGTCGGGCAAAAGGAACATTTACTTTCCTTGGAAAGAACCGATGTTTTCTCAAGTAAAGCCAAGACTTGCTCAATATGACTAATGTGATCCTCCAGTGTAGGACTGTAGATTAGAATATCGTCCAAGAACACCAAAACAAATTTTCTCAGGAATGGTTTCAGGATATAATTCATGAGACACTGAAAAGTTGCAGGTGCATTGGTAAGCCCAAAGGGCATCACCTTAAACTGGTAGTGTCCATGATGTGTCTTAAAGGCTGTCTTGTACTCATGATCAGGGTGCATCCTCACCTGATGATAACCAGCTCTGAGATCCAACTTGGTGAAATACTTAGAACCAGCCAATTCATCCAAAATTTCATCTAGGATAGGCATGGGAAATCTGTTCTTGATGGTTAAGTCATTCAGTTTTCTATAATCAATGCAGAATCTCCAGGACCCATCTTTCTTCTTCACCAATAGGACAGGGGAAGCAAAAGGGCTTTGACTATGATCAATGAGTCCTGCCTGTAATAACTCCTGTACTTGTCTTTCAATTTCTGTTTTGTGGATAGGAGAATAATGGTAAGGCTTGGAATTGACAGGTACAACATTAGGGAGAAGTGGGATGGTATGGTCATACACTCTGGAAGGAGGTAATGTCTGTGGATCAGAAAAAACATCCTTGTATTGAGCCATTAGCAAATCCATCTTATCTTGAGCCACTGGATCTATGAGCTGAATGATATCTTGAGTTGGGTGATACTGCACCAAAGCATATGCCCACACATCATTACCTTTTGCTGACTTGTACACTTTCTGTGCAGATATAGCAGAGACTGTAGGGTCCATGTGCTGAATCCCTTGCAGGTGTATGGATTTGCCATTCTCCTGAAAATCCATGGTCTTTGTATCCCAATCAAAACACATTGGATTGTGAGTTTTCAGCCAATCATATCCAAGAATAGCATCATAGGGGTGCATGTCCAAGACAATAAGAGAAGTACATAAAGTGTGTCCTTGACAATACCAATGTAAATCCTGAACCATCCTGTCAGTGGTCAATGCAGTATCATTAGCCAGCTTAACATGTTTGGCTGGTATTGGAACAGTAGGTAGGTTGGCTAGCTGCACAAACTGGGAGCTAATGAAGCTATGAGAGCTACCACTGTCAATCAAAATCAACATTGTTTTATCTTGCACTCTAGCTTTGAGCTTCGTGCTTTGGAGTCGCCAAGATCATAGAGTGCATTAATAGACAATGCCCCAAACTCTTCCTTCAAGACATCTTCAGTTGCCACATCATTCAAAACTTCATCTGATAACTCTCTATCCAACTCATTGACAGCCAATGCATTCAGTTGGGGTTTTGTTCTTTAGAACAGACTTCCATATGACTAGGGGTATATTTTTCACCACAGCTAAAGCATAATCCATTAGCCTTGCGATAGTCTCTAAGCTGTCTATCTTTCCAAGATACATTAGCTTGATAGGGCTGTTTGTATTCAGGTTTTGATGTGCCAGATTGTTGCCTAGCATAAAATGGTCATTTTGTTGACTTGCTCTTAGACACATCAATAATGCCCTCTTTGAATCTTGGCTATAATAGAAGCTTTAAGTCTTGTTGGAGGCATTTGGGGTTCTACTACAGCTCTCAACTCCTCCTTGAGCCCTCTCATGTATTGAGTGACAAAAAACAGTTCATCATACCGAGAATTGTGCATGGTCACCCGGTAATCAGAAGCCCATAAACTTGGTGGTGTAGTCTTCCACCAGACCATCTTGCTTAACCTCCGCTAGAGTTCAGTCGAGCGGTTCTAAAGTCATCAGTCCCAAATTCCTCTTCTATCAAGGAGCATAAATGAGTCCAGCTTCTAATATTATGATTCTGTTTGTAAGCTTGATACCATTGGGCAGCATTGCCTTCAAAATGAATTCTAGCAGCAGTCACTTTCATGCCTTCTGGTATCTTGTATAGATCAAAGTACCCTTCACAATTATCCTTCCACACTTTGGGACTAGTACCATCAAACTTAGGAAGCGCATCTTAGGAATGGTATGATAAGGAAGATCCTCGATTCGCATCCCTTCTCGAAATTTGTTCTTGGTGGATGCCCCGTGGCCCTGTTCTGTCTCCTCCGGTTTGTGCCCTCGGGATCAAGAAAGACATTGTCCATTTCGGGCCCGGGATGGTGGTCGTCATGATCAACATTCCGAACCCTCGCTTCCAAATCAAATTGATTAAGGGTCGATTGGCCACAAAGAGCCCCATTAGCTTGAACCTGTCTGGAGATACGTTGCTGTTCATCAGTAAAACCATCCATAGCTGCAGAAGTGATATCAATTTGAGACTTCATCTGATGTTGAGTAACTCCAATGTCATTCACTCTGGTGAACAAACAAATCGAGCTGCTCCATCACCTTGTCCATGAACTCGTGTTCAGTTCTGCGCACTCACGAGACATGGCTTCCAAAACGAACTCTGTCTGCTTTTTTTGATGGACGAGCTTGAGGAGCCGGAGGCGACCAACTAGAACACCCACGGTGACTATCACCGGGTTTGGTAAACACCTCCCCTACAACGTGTTAGTCACCGTTCACCGCCGCCCGAGGATGATCTTTGGGCTTTGGAATTTTACACGAGAACTAGTCCCGTAACCCGACCGCCGGGACACCCTCCCGCCTTTCGCCACCACGCGACCTGGGATCACAGATAGGTTCGAATTTCATGTGAGAACTCGCCCCACAACCCTCACCACGCCGATCAACCAGCCGCCGATATAGACAATCACCGCCGCTGAATCGGCGCGCCACCAAGTGCGGAGTCACCAACAACGACTCACGGAATTTTATGTGGAAACAGATGCTCCACAACCCTCGCCGTCTGCGATCAATCCAGCGAGGAAAATATCGCTGGATGGAGCAAACCGCAGCGATCTTGAACCCCGCCGCCAAATCACCTCCTACAGCACCGCCGCCACTGAGTAACTTCGCCGTTCTCGAACGAGATCCGTGGTCGGATTTACGGTAGTTTCGGCTAGAGTTGTGCGGATTACTCGAGACCACAACTCTCGCTGAAATTGACCCTACCGGAGCCGTTTGGATTCATCGTTCGCAGGGAATCAAGTATTGAACGGATGCAAATACCGGTCGACAATAGATCGAACAAGTACCGACGAACCACCAACTAGGTGCGGAGTGAGGAATCGAAGACCGTAAACGCCGAGCGAGGAAATCGCGACCGATCGGAGTTGGGTAGGGATGGGTGGGGATCGTCACTGCACTCGTCGTCGCTACTGGAGAAGCCGGATAACCCGACGACGCCTCGCTGAGCTGCAGAGAGCCGCACGCGCCGCCGAGGACCGCCGAATCGATACCACTTGTCACGCCCGTGGCCGCCGGAGTACACCGTCGACGTGAGTACGAGCACGAGGTAGGAACGACGCCGAAGCGGGCAGGGTAAACCCCTTTGCCTTGGCTTCGAGTTTGGATTTCAAATGAAAAATGGTTCGATGTCCGCAAACGATACACGACTCAGATACTTAACGAAGATGCAGACGCTGACCACAGCGGGCCCACTTGACATAGACATAACGAAAACGTAAACTAAGAAGGACGCCATCCATCTTGATTAGCGCCTATTGCCCCTGTCTTGACGTCTTCGTCTTTTGTTGCGTCTCAAGCCGCGGCAGAAGGAGGGCAAGGAGCTGGATCTTGCCGCCATTGTTGCCAGGAAGGGTCATCGGGGAAGAAGGAGAGCCAGCGACGTGGTCCATCTCGCCCGTGGATGTCGGAAGCTTGACGGATATAAGGGAAGGAGAGGAGATCTGCGTCTGTGCCGCTGGGCGAGGAAGTCTTCAAGGTCATAATCCATCAGTGCCTTGGTTTACTTCCACTGCACACCAGTTAATATAATGCGGTCTGCTTAATTGGATCGCTAGCTAATTGTATTAGACAGGGATTTAGATACTGATTTTGAAAGGCTAAGCCACTTTGTTGATTTGTTTAAGTATGATTCGTTTTGTGCACCAAGATACTTGTGGAACATACTGTATATAGCAGCTTCTGATGTGTCCATGATCTCTACAATGCAACTGTTTAAAGATAATTAAACAATGCAACTGTACTTAATTTTTTTTGAAAAATAGAAGACTGAACTTGGATATGCCTAGGATGGAATGGCAATGGTTTTCAATGCCACGCTTTCAGAGGTGCCCCTCTGCTTAAAAAAAATTCACAGTAATTTCTCCTCTAGATTGGCACAATATATAGAGTTAATAACAAGTGCATATTTTTTCTTTTGTCTGACAAAGTGCTGATTTTAAAGTGTTAGTTATTACTCAGAACAATACTTGTGGGCTTTCTAATAAAGCTGCAGGACCATGCGTATCCATAAAAAACAGTCATCTACAGAGATATTCACCTCCTTTGGTTTTTGTCACCAAAGATTTGCAGATCACAATGGACATCTCCAGCAGCAGCAGCCGTCGCCACCGCAAGAATCTTCCCTCAGAATCATTTGTCCTTGGTGAGGTGAGAGACTGGGCGGCACTGCCTGATGATGTGCTGCTCAACATCTTTCTGAGGTTGGGGTCCTGCGAGATCATGTGGGGGGCAGAGGGTGTGTGCAAGGCATGGCGGCGTGTCACGGTCAAGGAGCCTGAGCTCTGGCGCCGCATTCATATCACAACAGTCCCGGAATGGTCATTAATTGAAATTGCTGTGCGTGATGCTGTGGACCGTAGTGCAGGGCAGTGTGAAGCATTCTTGGGGCCTTGGGATGATGAGTCACTGCTCTATCTTGCTGAAAGGTTTATCTATAGAACCATCTTCTTTTTTATCTAATGTTAATGTATGGATCAATAACTCATGTTTTATGTATATTGCTTGTAGCAAATTCATCAATCATGAACATCTTTTTATATCTTCTAGATGCATTTTTTTACGTATGTTTCTTCATGAAAGATCTTGCAGTCGTAGAAGTTTTACCAGTTACTCTACTAAGATGTTCTATGCTTGCACACCAAATGATGAGTACTGCACTGTTCTTTTAGGGAACATATACATGTATTAACATATTTTTTGAGAGGAAAAACACCTAGAATTGCAAGGGGTCTTGTATTCTTATATCTCGTATCTCTTGCATCACTCTGTTATTCGGTATTTTGCAACTTATTATTAATTACATGGCATAATTAGTCCAGTGATCATCTGTTATTCGGTGTTTGCAATATTTCCACAGTTTGTTATCATTGGCCATATTTGTCACATAATGTTCATGGATCGAGTTTATGATAAACTCTAGGTGGCTTAGTCTCTGCAACCTGGAATCTAATTTTTGGGGCATTCCTCCTCCAGGTCACCCTCTTTGAAAATGCTCCATCTCCATCTATCATGTGTCCTGGATGCATCCTATGAAGTATTGCTTGAAGCCATCGAGAAGCTCCCTCTCCTTGAAGACCTTGAAATTTCACCCCCATATGAACATATTAGCGCCTCTGACAGGTTTTTGAATCTGTATGCAAAGCTCGTCCTCTTCTCAAGAATCTCAAAATAAGCTTCACTATGCCTTCTGGCTATTCTTTTGGGGATGCTTGTATTGAGGAATGTGTGGATGGAGACATATATAGGACTCCACTGATGTGCCAGCTGCGCTCCTTAGAGTTGTCGAACTATATCTTCAGTGGTGAAGCATTGAGTGGTATCCTCGATAATTGCCCTATACTAGAATCACTTCACCTCACTGGCCTTTTTGTGGATGGCACGATGGATGCAGAGTTACAGGCGAAATGTGCTAGAGTCAAGAACTTGAAGATTAAACAGAAGAATATATATAGTATCTCAGATGAAGACGAAGAAGAAAATGAAGAAGAAGACTCTGAAGAGGCAAAATATAGTAGCTCAGATGAAGGCGAAGAAGAAAATGAAGAAGATGAAGACTCTGAAGATGAATTTTAAAAGTTTCAACAATGACAGTGAGTCAATATTGTGAAAACTGGGAGGTTGCGAAACATCATCGCTATCAATATTTAGTTGAACTTAGTTATATAAATTATGGATTAAACTTGAACACCATCAACTGAGTTTTTGTGCTCGTTAGTGATCCTGGTTGTAATAATAGCTATTGTTTTATTATATGAATGATATCAGTTGTGTCCACAGGATGGCCTTCATCGTTAAAAGTTGATAATGGGACTTTTGCCTTAAGTTTGTCATGTTTTTACTTTTGAATTGATGTCGCTGCGTGTTTTGCTATATTTGTTTTCTGTTTACTATTACTGCTTTTCCAATGATTGTGTAACAATATTGTGTTGATTTTTGTTGAATTTGGCCTGCCTGCTATGTTGCAATTCCAACACAAAAAAATGCATGGATTCCTCCTAAATAATCTTGTATATTCTTTTGTTGGAAAAAAAAAAACATTTCGCTACATTGGAAGGAGTGGACTTGGGAGCTGTTATTGCTGTCGGTGAAGCACTGACCATAGTCCATAGTCATGCCACTCCATAGCTCAGAATCTTAATCATTGATAGTCCACACCCTAAAGAATCTTAATCAAAGAACTTCCAGCTATTGAGCCCATTGTCAAGCGGTGCCTAAGAAGCACTTTTGCTCTGTGGACTGATTTATCCACCCATTAAACACCTTCCTGTTGTGTGCAAGCCAAATGTTCCAGATACTATATAGATAACCATTGCCCCAAATTCAGCCTTGCAATTTCCTTCACTGTTACAAATAACCCAAGCTATGCCAACGACAAACACCAATACCACCTCGCTGTTTTAATCTGCTTATTCTGGTAAGATTAGCTGCTGAAAACTTGAAAGAGAGCAGAAAGCAGAATAAAGTAGCTTCCGATCCATCATGTAGGATCGATGATGCCCGAAACCTAAAGCGTGCAAACTTGCTGCACCGCAGAAAACTAAAACATTTCTCAGGCCAGAGGGAAGGGTGCCAAGTGATTTGGCGAGCTCATCCAGAAGGGCATAATTCTTATTCATTCCATTTTGTGGTACCTGCGAAACCTCTTTCCAACCATCCTATCATGCACTTGAAATTCGATCTCGTCATATACATCAAGGCCGTAGGATGAATCATAGTAATCAGAATAGTCGTCAAGGTCCCATCGTCCGGCCAAGTATTCAAACATAAGACAAGTAGAGCATTCACTCGTAGGACTGCGGGGCTCAAATTCCAAACCATCAAATTCCCAATATTTACCCCAATAATGACGAGAGGTCTTGACCTCCACACCTTCAAATTCCATATAGTCCTTTGCTGGTGCTTTTTTCTTGACGAGAGGTATTTCCAAGTATCGCTCAATCTTGGCCTTCATTTTCCTGGTCCTTTGCTGGTGCTTTTTGCCCATCTCCAGAGCTTAAAACTCTTGTACTTTGCTCCCAGGAAGCTGTCCATGATGATGCGTCTATGGTAGATGTTCATGGCCATAATGCAGCAGTTGCTTATGTCAAGGCACTCAGGGTTAAATAAGTTAGGATTAGAGCGCATAATCAGCTTGGTGGTCAGCTTCTTGGCCTTAATCCGGTGATGCCATTTAGGAGTAGCTCGTAGTTCATTATTATTGTTCCTGACGATATTGAGGCAGTTCCACACGTCGAGGGGAACAAGGTGAGGGCACTTGTCAAGGACGTCTGTGAGTCCTTTACTTGTGAGATCATTGTGGTAGAGCTCAAGGGAGCGCAGTTCGCGCACTGCCGAGATCACCATGGCTTCCTTCTCGCCAATGGGATAGTGCTGGTAGCTCCGTCTAAAGTAATTGAAACATGTAGAACATTCACTCGTATGGCTGCTCGGCTCATCAAAGCTGTCCCAATTGCCATAGCTACTTATAGGGCTGCCCAGCTCCTGAAAGCAATCCCATCTGCCATCCGAGCTGTAATTCATGAGCAGATTCTTTGTCTTGATCCTAGCTTCCATCTCAGGAGTCATGTGGATATTGTAGCAGTTGAGTAGGTCGAGCAACTTTAGGTGAATGCAGTTGTCGAGGATTGCCGCAAGACCTTGGTGAGTGAGAAAGTTGTGGGTGAGCTGCAGGGAACGTAGCTCGTGCAGACCAGCGATCGCCATGGCTTCCTTGTCTACTGTGTAGTCATCGCCATAGGGGGAGTAACAGTAAACTGTTAAGTGTTTCAGGCATGGGCACTTCTCGGCAATGACCTCAAACACTCTTGTTCGTTGATGCACATCCCAACACATGGAAAGATGGAGCTCATCGAGCAGAGAGAATCCCTTTATGGCGTGCATGAATCCTTGTGCCGAGAATTTGCCGAACGAGACGAGGATCAGGCGCTTTAACGATGGTGCGCTGCAAGTAAATAATCTTCTTTTTAGGAAAAGGTTCATGTACGTATGAGATTATAATTAACTTTACTACATAATATATATAGATATAATGCTCACTGATCGCCGAGGTAGTGGATGAACGCGTCGTGGAGGCCGTCAGCCTCTCCGGAGAACTCCTGGCACTGCCCCTGGCTGCGCCGTACGGCCTCCACCGCCATCTGGTTGAGATCAATCAGGTTCCGGTCAGAGAGAGCCTTGTTCCCTCGCATGTCGATGCGGCGCCAGAGTTCGGGCTCGTCCCGCGCCGCGCGGCGCCAGGAGCGGCACACCTTGTCAGGCCCCAACATGATCTGGACGTGGTCTAGCCTATGGAGGATGCTGGAGATCAGTTCCGGCGGAAGCCCCGCCCAGTCCCTCAGCGGCAGCACCACCAGGGTGTTGAACACGGGGAGGTGGAGAGTCACGGATTCAAACGGCCTGCGCTGGCGCCGGCGAAGAGGAGGCGCCGCCTCCGCTGCGGCCACAAGAGTTGACGAGGGCATCGCGCGTGATCGATCTGATTCCTCTTGAGCTTGACGTTCGTACGATGTGTTCCCTTCCTTTCGTTGCCATAAGTGCGTATCTATGTACTATTTATTTATAGGGCGGCGTCGGTAACCCAAGTAGTACTCCAATTGGCCCTAAAGATGAGCATCGGGCCAGCCCGGCCCGATAGGGCATGGGCCCATGTGGCTCACCATGCCACCGGGCCGCCTTACTCAACCACCGTGTCTGTTGGACGCTCCTAGCATGACCCGTGGGCCATGGTCTGCTTCTAGGCCACCGAGCGCAGATTATAGATCAGTTAGTTAGGTCCCTTGTGGCGGAACCTATCCGCCCGAGTTCAAGTCTTGGACTTGGCATGGGTGCTTTCGCATTTTGGTGGATTTACTCTAGTGTTTACCGACAATATGCTTCAAATGGTAGCGATGTTCCCGGCCGTTGACGAGACACCTGTGGTGGCTTCAAAAATCTCTAGATTTGTTGGCTCAGTCCTTGGATGTGCTTAAAGGGGTAGGGTTTACATATATGTGTTCATAGGGATGAGTGTGTGTGGTGGGTGTCTACGTTGTACTGTCTAATTCTCAAAACGCCGCTGCGTTGCGAAGTGAGCGCCGCTACCACGTCGCGGGGAGAGGGGGGGAGGCGCTGCCGCGTCGTGGAGGGAGAGAGCTCGGCGCTGCCGCAGCTTTGGAGGAGGAGCTCTGTCGTGTCAACACCGGATGGAGGGAGCTCCCGTCGCGTCGTGGGGAGGAGGAGCTACGTCGCTTGCTCGATGCTACTGCTACTACCGTTGGGGAGGCGGAGGGCATGGAGGAGGCGGCGGCGTGTCGTGAGGGAGTAAATGACGGTGTGAGGGCGGCAGTAGCGGGGGTGGAGGGGTTGGGGGGTGTCCGCCGCGGTCGATGAGTGCGGCCCGTGGGGTACGGGGAGGGGTGTCGAATGCAGTGGAGATGAGTTAGGGTTAAAGGAAGGAGCAGACGGGAGTGGCTGGTGCTGGGTCGTTGGTATTACAGGCCTTTTGCCATTTTCCCTGTCGGGCCGTGCCGCCCGGCGCGTGCGACCCCTCGTCCCAAGTACTGCATGCTCCCGTGCCTAGAGCCAGGCGAAAGGTTATGCTCTGGGTCGTGCCACTAGCCCTGGGCTGTATGGTCAACTTTAGTTGGGCCCAAGTAGTGAGTTCTTTCACGTAGACCGTCTCTAATGAGGAAACAAAGCTCCACCGGGAGGCGTCTGGTTTCCTAATTAGAGAAGGTATAATAATAAAACAGTTTTTGGTTATAAGGGCTAAATCGGACTACCCCATACAACAAGTTTTGCAGCTTTGTGAGAGAGTCTGCCACCAAACAACTACAACATAACAACAATATCAACTTCAGTTCAGAGTTGAGTATCAGGAGAGGCAAAAAAGCACGTGCCATTTTAACATCTTTCGCTGTAAAAGAACTGGGCTGACAATTTTTTTTCTTTCTTCGTCTAATAGAAATCCCGGCGTGGCAACTTTCACTGAAATAGCATCATCCACAATGAAACACAAGGAGTCAAAAGCACCAGCATTAACCAGCAAGGTTATCTCCTAGCTTCCTCAGTATTTGATCATGCCTTGTACTCCCTGCCCCACCACTATTGGAATCCCGTTGTTTGCCGAAAGTGTCGAGGTTTGTCGAAAGTGTAATCTATCGGTACTCGGTAAAGCAGCTCTTTGTTGAGTGCTGCCTGAAGAACACTCAGCAAAGTTCCGACACTCAGTAAGCGCCATATTTGCCGAAAGTGCCGCACAACAACATTTTTTGATAAAGCTGCACGTTTGCAGAGCACAAAACACTCGGCAAACATGCGCTGAACGTCAGATTTGACCACCGCCGTTAGGCGTATGTCGTGTGCCCTCTGTCGGCACTCGGGAAAGAGCATGTTTGCCTAGTGTTTTTTGGAGGCACTCGACAAACAAAAACTCTTTGTTGAGTGTTGAGGGCACTCGACAAAGAAGCCTCGCTCCGGTAGTGCACTTGACTTCTGTCGCACATTATGGATAATTTCAGATGTTGACATAAGCATTTGAGGGGTGGGCGCATGGTGGAAAGGTCCAACGGTGGTGTGGATTTCATGGTGGGAATCCAGCTCGCCGCGGATCTGGCGCGCGTCACGCCGGATCTTGCGGCGACGACGGTGTGCATGGAGGCCGACTTCAGCGGCGGCGGCGCTTCGGTAGTAGGGAACCGACTTGTTGCGGATCCAGCATGTAGATCCTGCTCGCCGTGGATCTGGCGGCATGGCGACCGGATCCAGCGGCGGCGGTGGGGATCTGGCGGCGTGGAGGCCGGGTCCAGTGGCGGTGCACAAATGGTGTTGGCTGTGGTGCCAGCAGCCGTGCCCAGATCGCGGCCGATTAGGGTTTGGGATCTGGGATTTTTTTTTTTTTTTTTCTAATTAACCGTGGCGGTTTTTTAGGACCTTTCATTAGTGGCGGTTTCAAAAACCGCCATGGTTAATCTTTTATGTAGTAGTGTCCTCTAGAGAAAAGATTTTGGTTACCACTTGGCATGAAGATTGTAACACCATCAGTTCCTCGTATTGTCACTACTACACAAGTGATTTTTAAGGGTGGCTCAAGACATTTCTAGAGGCGGTTTTGCTAACTGCTCCTGGAAATTTTTTGTAGGGGGCGTTTGATTATTGTGCCGCCCTACAAATCATTTCTAGATTTCACGATAAAAAGTGTCAAAAAATAGCAAAACATCTTTTTGAATCGGGAAAAGGCCCGCTCCTAGCCATGGTATTTTTTTCACAATTTTTGCAAACTTCATGGCCACCAGGCTTCGAAGCCGTGACTTCTCCATCACGTGTGCCTCCCATACCGGTGCACATCACACTCAATTTTTGTGTAAATTTGTTTGGGGACTAAAGGAATTCAAATGAATAACTTGTCAACTAAAAAAGTTTCATAACTTTTTAAGATATACAACTTTTTTAGTTAGAAGATTTTTTTGTATTCGAGGTCGTTTGAAAAATTGTTTTAAATTTTAAAAATTCAAACATAGTTTTGCATGACCAGATCATTTCAAACAAAACACTTGCCAACCACAAAGTTTCATAACTTCTCAAGATCTACAATGTTTATTTTGGTTGTTTCTCCATTCAGTGGTCGTTTGAAAAGAATCAAAATTCAAATTTTAGAAATTCATAAGTAGTTTTGCATGACAAGATGACTTCAAATAAAAATTTATCAACTACAAAGTTTCATAACTTTTTATGATCTACAATTTTTATTTTGGTCATTTCTCCATTCAACTCTATTTGTAAGAGCGGTTGAAAACGTCAACCGCCCGTATAAATCGATTTGTAAGGGCGGCTAGTTTGAGAACCATATGAAGGGGTAACTCAATATGAGCTGCCTCTAAAACAGGGGAGTCGTTGCTACAAATCATTTTAGTAGTAGTGTTGTCACACTTAGCAAAAAGGATTCCTAAACCGTCGCATCATGGCTGAATATTTAATTATTAAATAGCTTTATTAAGTATTTATATTAATTAAATTAAGTATTTAAGACTAATGGGCCTAGCCCGTTAACAATTGTAAACCCCTCAAATAAATATGGGGGCAGACCGTTCGTGTTAATCGAAAAAGAACAATTTAGGGTTAACACCCCCAGTTCCCTAGCCCCCAGCTGCCGCCACCGCCTGCGCCACCTGCGCCGCCACCGCCACCGCCCACCTCAGGCCACGCGCGTGAGCGCCGCCCCTTCTCTCTCTCTCTTGCTACGTAACACCACTCGTCATCCCCTCATTTTGACCGGTCAGACTAGCTGTGACAAGTGTATTAAGGCTAAATTCCAGCAAGCACTTCTCCACTGGTCTGCACAAAAACCGTGTCCCCTGTCGTATATGAGCATCTCCAGCGGGGAAGAAGTCTAGGGAGAAGAACGAGGATGATTTACAAGCGGTATATTTTACAAGCGGATGATTTATGACAAGTTTTCTTGTGGATATGAGAATACAAGTGTAAACAATTTACATTCGTACCTAAATCAGCTGAAATCAGTCATCGACAGCCGTCACCAGAACAGACTCAAAATGTGAGATGTAAACTTATTTTTCTTTAAACTAACATGGAGACTGTATTGGAACGAAGCGACTAATATATGTTTATTTTCTAAAATAAAATGTACTGCACCCGGGCCCCACACGACCCACCCCTACGAGGCACGAGGCCCATCACTCGATCGATCCCCACTCCGAAGTCCGAAGTCCAAACCCACCCGCCGCCCCCACAGACGGCACAGACCCACCCGCCGCCGCCTAGCTAGAGCCATGGACTAGGAGGAGCTGCGTCCGGAGAGAACCATGGAGTTGCGATCGGCGGGGAAGGAGGGCAAGGAGCTGGATCGTGCCGCCGTTGTTGCCAGGAAGGGTCACCGGGAGAAAGGAGAGCTGCGTACGTGGAGAGTTGGGAAGCTTGACGAGGGAAGGAGGAGATCTGCTTCTGTGACGCTGAGCAAGGAAGTCTTCAAGGTGAGAAGAAAGACATTTCTCTTCCATCAATGCTTTGGTTTACTTGTTCCACTGTGCACCCGTGAATGCAGTCTGCTTGATTTGGATTGCTAAATGTAGTATTAGACAGGGTTTTGGATATCGATTTTGTAAGGCTACAGTGCGTCATCTGACTATAACTCCTTGGGTTTCGATTTATGTATATGCACCTGCTAAAATAAATGCAAAGTCACTTCGTTGATTTGCTTAATTATGATTCGTGCACCCAAAGTACTTCTGATGTATGTGTACATGATCTCTACAGTACAACTGTTTATGAGAATTGAACAATTAGATTGTTCATTTCCAATGGTTATTTGGAAAATTGGTGGCATGCACATGAATCAAAGCTTGATCCCTTGTCTGGTTAGCATGTTTGTGTTCTGCATCAGTGAACTTGTTTGTTTTTGTAAGTTTTACAATGCACACTCTATCTTTTGATGTGCACAATGTTACAGTGACATGCTAACTAGTTATTTCAGTTTATTTTTGTAAAATATGCTATGTTGGAGAAAATAGTACTTTTTTTTAGAAGACTTTACATGGATGTGCAGGAATGGAATGACAATGTTTTTCTACACCGTTCTTTTAGTGCTGTGGTGTCCCTCTGCTGAAAAATCGACAGTAATTTGTCCTCTAGGTTCGCATAATAGAATGGACCGTGACTAACAATTTTAAGTGCATATTTTATCTTTTGATCGGCAAAGTACAGATTTTAAAGAGTTTTTTTTACTGAGAAAAATACTTGTGGGTTTTGTAATATAGCTGTAGGACCGTGTGTCTCCAGAAAGACCAGTCAGCTACAGCAATATTTTCACCTCCTTTGTTTTTTTATCATCCAAGGTTCGCAGATCACAATGGACATCAACAGCAGCAGCTGCCATCGCCGCCCGCAAGAATGCTCCCTCAGAGTCATCTGTTCTTGGTGAGGTGAGAGACTGGGCAGCACTGCCTCATGATGTGCTGTTCAACATCTTTCTGCGAGATCATGTGGGGCGGAGGGTGTGTGCAAGGCATGGCGGCATGTCACGGTTGAGGAGCCTGAGCTCAGGCGCCACATTCATATCTCAGCAGTTCCAAAATGGTCATCCCTTGAAATTGCTGTGCGTCTTCCTGTGGACCGTAGTGCAGGTCTGTGTGAATCATTCTCAGGGCCTTGGGAGGATTTGCAGCTGCTCTATCTGGCTGAAAGGTTTATCTATGGAACCATCTTTTTATCTAATGTCGTCTATAATTGATCAATAAGTAACACATGTTTTATATATACTGCTTGTGGCAAATTCTTCAATCATAAACATCTTTTTTACATTTTCAAGATGAATGGCGTTGTTTTCACATATGTTTCTTCATGAAAGATCTTGCAATCATAGAAGTTTTATCAGTTGTTACTCTACTAAGATGTTCTTTTTGCTAGCTCACCAAATGATGAGCACTGCACTGTTCTTTTTGTGGAGCATATACATATATTAACATATTTTTTTCGATGAAAATCACAATGCTAGATGAATGACATTCAACAAAAAAATTACAATGGATCTTTGTTTCTCATATCTCACACTCTCCTCTCCTGCACGCGTCACTTGCAACTTATTATTAATTACTAATTACATGGCATAATTAGTCCTGTGATCATCTGTTATTCGGTGCTTGTAATATTTACACAGTTTGTTATCATTGGCAATATGTGTTGCATAATGTTCATTTATCGAGTTTTTGTTGATCTCTAGGAGGTTCAGTCTCTGCAACCTGGAATCTAATTTTGGGGCATTCACTCCTGCAGGTCATCCTCTTTGAAAATGCTCCATATCCATCGCTCATGTGTTGACGATGCATCCTATGAAGTATTGATTGAAGCCATCAAGGAGCTTCCTCTCCTGGAAGATCTTGAAATTGAAATTTCAGCCCCAAATCAACATATTAGTGCCTCTGACAGGTTATTTGAATCTGCATGCAAAGCTCGTCCTCTTCTCGAGAATCTCAAAATAAGCTTCACTATGCCTTCTGGCTATTCTTTTGAGGATGCTTGGATCGACGAATGTGTGGATGGAGAAATATATAATACTCCACTGATGTACCGGCTGCGCTCCTTAGAGTTGTCTAACTATATGTTCAGTAGTGACGCACTGCCTGCTATCCTCGGTTGTTGCCCTCTATTAGAATCACTCCACATCACTAGCCTTCTTGTGAATGGCACGATGGATGAAGTACAGGAGAAATGTGCTAGAGTGAAGAACCTGAAGCTTAAAGAGGTGATATATATATATGAAGACGAAGAAGAAAAATGAAGAAGATGAAGGCTCTGAAGATGAATTTTAAAACTTTCAACAGTGACAGTGAGTTGATATCACTACCGGAATTAGGGCCTTTCCGTGGGGGAAACGTTTCCCATCAGCCGCTCACGAGAAAGGCCCCTCTTTCCCGTGAGCACGCAAGGCGAGGCTCACGGGAAAGTCCACACTCACTTGCACGAAGTCTTTGCCGCGGGGCCGGCTCACGGAAAGGCCACTCCTCTTGCCGTGAGGAAGAGCTCACGGGAAAGGGCACGGCGGGGGCCGTCGGTGCCCCGTCGGCCTTTGCCGTCAGGTCTCCGTCCAGCTCACGCCCTTTGCTGTCAGAAATGCAAGCCTTAGGCAAAGGATCCCCCTTTGCCGTGAGCGAGGGGTCCCCGCCACGGCAAAGGTTGTACCCTTTTTTTAATATTTTTTGGTTTTTGGGTTCCAAACTTTTCTACAATTACTATATATCATATGGCACTCCATGTTAAATTTTGGTGAATTTTTTAGTTTATTTGGTATTATTTAGGTAATTATTCTCTTTTACGGCAATTTTTGAAATGAAGCCAAATTTTGAACTACAAGTGATTGAAAATTTTCAAAAAATTTACTAAAAAATTTATATTCCTCTTACTCAACACAAATTAAGGCCTTGCATATAAAAATAAAACCAAATGTGGAACATCTTAATGCGAAAAACATCAACGTTTAATCCCCTCGCCGAGTGGTTTAAAAATTCTAGAAAATCAACCGATGTGCAAAAATCATGAAATTTGATAATATGTCATGATATATTATGCCGAGGCTATGATAAAAATTGAGAAGGTTTCGCACAAGTTGGCACACACGATGTTCACAAGCTCCAACATCTACGTAGAAGTTTCATGTTTGTTGAGAATGATCCAGGTGATTTCATGTGGATGTAGCGGTCAAGTTGTGGTTTGGCTTTGAAACTTTTTATATGAAATAAACATCGAGATTGTGTCATGTCCATTTTGGGGATTTTTTGGATTATTTTGGTAATTATTATAATTTTATGTTGTAATTAAGTAAATACAAATAGAGATAAAAACCACATGAAATAATGGTCAATTTTTTTGCTAAAGCATCAATTATGTATGGGTGAGTGAATTTTGACAAGGTATTTTTGGAAGTAGTCTCCGATCAAAATTTGAAAATATATGCTAGAAAAAAAGAAAGAGAGAGCAAAAATTATTTTTTGAAAAAAATTCTTTGCCGTGACCTTTTAGGGTTTGCTCACGGGGAAAGGGACCCTCTTCCCATGAGCTTGTACTAGTGGCCCCCACCTCGGCGGCGGCAAACATTTTAAATTTGTTTTTTTACCCTTTCCCGTGAGCCGATCGTGCGACTCACGGGAAAGGGAGCCGCCTTTCCCCGTGGTGGGGCTCCATAGGAAAGGCCTCGGGGATTTTTTTAAAAGAAAACCTGATCGACTCACTCCTCACTCTTCACTCCTCTCTCTCTCTCTCTCGGCACACTCGCCCACGACGCCACTGCCGCGCCGACGCAGCAACGCCCGCCACTCCCGCTTGCCCCCGACGCCGGCCCCGCGTGCTCCCGCCCAAACGCCGTCCCCCCTCCGTCTCCCGGCCATGCCCCGTGCCCCGACGTCGCCCGACCCGCCCTTTCTACCTCGACGCGCCGAAGAGAGGAGGAGGAGGGGGGAGGAGGAGGAGGAGGAGGAAGGAAGAAGTGGGGGTAGGTGGAGGAGGCCGAGAAGGGAGGAGGAGGAGGACCTGCCCGCGTCCTTATCGCCGGCGCCTCCCGACCTTGCACCGCCGCCCGCCGTGGTGGAGAGGAAGTAGACCGCCCACCGCCGTCCGGGTCCGCCCTCGTCTCCGTATCGCCGCTCGGTGCGGAGGCGGGTCCCGACATGCCTATCGCCGTCTTCAGCTTCGCGGGTTGTCGGCCATCGAGCCATGTGAATGTGAATGTCTTTGTCGGCAATCGTGCCGTATGTTTTGTTTGCATGTTTTGGAAACCTCACCATGCGGGGAGGTTCTGTCGAATTTTTCAACTGAGCCCATGTGTTTCTTTTTATGCAGAGAGGAGCTCGTCGGAGCCGAGCCGGAGTGCCTTGGCGGCCCTGATCGCCTTCCTCGCCGGTAGCCTGACTCCACCGCGACCCTAGATATAAACCCCTCTTTCCACATCATGGTCGTAGCTAGACCACACAACTCAGTTAGGCGTCTCCCATTCGAAAGACATACGGTTGGAAGTATGCGGATCTCTGCATACCTATAATCGTATCTGTTTTGAATTGTCCACGTTTTTGGACAGCCCGAGGATGCGTAGATATGGTTAGTTTCCATGTTCTACTCCTGTCTGATTCAGAGTTTCGGTAGCATCTCCCTGTTGTTCTTCGAATACACAATCTCCCTATCGGGACATGTATTTGGAGAACGGCCCGGGGGAGGTGCTGCCGAAATTCTGTCTCGGATAGGAGTAGAGCATGGAACTGACCTCATCAACGCATCCTCGGTTGGGATTAGGACCTATCTTCACCTATTAGATGGTAGGATCCTTGTGTAGATGCAGTGCATTCTTATATTCTCACGTATATGATAGAGAATGGATGACCATGCGTGGATATACGATGGCTGGAGGAGTTTTGGAGATTATGACAATGAATGGGTTAGGAAGAGCAGTGGTTTCGTGGAAAAAGCTTTTCAGAATGCTCAAGGTGCGAGTAAGGTTTGGTTTCCATGCAACAAATGTGGGAATACGCGAACGCAAAGTAAGCGGACATGTCTAATTATCTCCATCTAATTGCGGGTGATTCGTAAAGATGCCTCCTTCAAAGGTCTTAAAGAAATTGGGTCAGAAATTCAAGAAGCATAAGGAGATATCGGCACCACCACAACAGCCACAGGGCAAGGGCAGGGGAAATTGCCCCTACCACCACCACCACCACTGCCGCCACCACCAGAGGAGGAGGAGGAGGAGGATGTCGACCTCTCAGCGTCTACGCACCTACAACACAATGAGGAAGACGAGGACGAGGACGAGGAGGAGGGGGGAGTGCGAGAGGGGGTTCATCTTCCTCTATTCCGCGTGTGCGCTTGCAAGGCCCCTCCACGCTTCCACCCGTTCTTCCTTAGCACCTATGTCCGACCATTATGCCAAAACCTCCAAGGTAATTTATTTTGCATTTTAGCACTAATTTCTCATTTGTTAGGTTGAAAATCACAATAGGAACTAATAAGTATTCATTTTCTCTTGGGTAGGTCTTTTTTGTTGTTACGGTTAACTCGATGAAAGGCCGCCTTCCCAATGGCATTCTTGGTCTTTTGGTTTGGAAGAACTACCCTGGCGAAGTTATCGTTGCTGGACAAACGCAGCCTGTCACATCGTTTCACCGGTACCTCGGTTTCACGAGATAATTATGATGTGAGTGGCAGAATTTTTCAAAACAAGGGAGAGCGTGTGATAAAAAGAGTTGTGGGTAAGTCTATGTCGCACTACAGTGAACAAATACATCGCATGAATTTCATATTTTTGAAAAAATGACCCACTTCAATTGCTAGCCGGATACGAAACTCTGGCGGAAAATGTGTCGATAGCTGCCTCGTTTCAAATTGGTGATAGACATGTGGTGCGAGGCACGCCTCTTGGCCATCAGGACATACTACGGGCAAGTCCTAGGCCAGAGGCTCGACAAGGAGGAAATGCCTGAGAAGAATCTAACCAAAGAACAATACATGCCGGTAAATAATGAACGTTCATACTAAGTTTAAGTATGCTTAATTTAATATTCTAATATGTTTTATACTTGGTGTCCTATAGATGATTCTATGGTGGTTGTCCTATACGCGGTCCTGGGAGTTGCAGGTGGAGAAGTGGGGTCGATAAAGATTGGGAGAAGATCCACAACGACCACCGGGAGCGGCGTGCCATGATGCCAGGTGTACCACACCATCAAGGCAACCTTAGTCTCGCGGCCTACGCAGTAAGATATGTAAGTATTATGCAATTCTTATTTTCTGATGCACAACTTTAAATACTATAAATACTTTAGTCTAACCATCCTATTTTTTTATGACACAGAGACACATGGCGTGCCACTGAGCACGCTCGAGGCCTTTGCTTGCTCCCACATGGGCAAGGCATCGGATCCCGTGGTCGCGTCTACAACCCTGAGGCTCCACCGACGCCTACACCAACCCGACCGCCCACACCCACCTCACTCAAGATACGTAAAACGGCGAGGGAGGTCTTGGGAAGGGCCGATCCTCGCGCGGCCACAACATTGATGG
Organism: Hyparrhenia diplandra; assembly: GCA_015847255.1. Taxonomy (NCBI): domain Eukaryota; kingdom Viridiplantae; phylum Streptophyta; class Magnoliopsida; order Poales; family Poaceae; genus Hyparrhenia; species Hyparrhenia diplandra. The sequence goes on from JADLZK010010316.1 coordinate 101,368, forward strand.
AAACATTGTCATGATGGCCGGAGGAGGGAAGAAGCACATGCGGTAATTGGATGGGCGACAACGTCATCAACCCGGCCACCACTTCGCGGCCTCTCGACCTCCGATCAAAGAGCAAATGCTCAGTGGCCCCCGCCATCGCGAGCGCCCAACCTACGATCTCTTGACTCGAGGTAATTTATTTATTTTTATTCAAGGTTGATTTATCTTTACATTCTATTTCTCTAGGATCTAACTTTGTGTTGAAATAGGCCCAGATAGAGGAACATAAGAGGCTCCGGGAGGAGGCTGAGGCAAAGGGGGCTGAGATGAGATGGATGCACAGAACTTGGAAGCTTTCCTAGCGACGTCGCGCCGTGTTGGAGGCAAGGTTGGTGAAGAGCGCCGCCCACGAGATGTCCCCCGCCTCCACCGCCCGGTCTTCCCTCCTCCGCCCTCTTCGGTCCCCGCCGATCTTCCCTCCACCAATTGGAAGCTCTCCCGTGAGTTTGTCTACCTTAACACGCAAATATGCATATATGAATGTGAATGGAAATGATACGTAGTTTCGAATGCACCATGAGATGTGCATATGGACATGTGGTTGTCGGCCATTGAGCTGTTGTTTTGTTGCAGGTTTTGGAAACCCCGAGGTGCTGCCGAAATTTCTAACAATTTATCTTGTTTTTTTTTCATGTTAATAGAATTTACCTTGAATTTTGTCTCACAAATGCAATATCTTTTGCCTACATGTAGGTTCAATCTCACGCCTCGAACCCATCTCTCGAACCAATCTCCCGCGGACCCTTGGCAACGAGCTGCAGAGCAACAATACGGCTGGCCGGGTTGGCCGTGAAGTTGTGATGGTTTAGGTGATGAACTTGTGTACTTGAACTTGTGGTTGCACTCATGGTTGAACTTGTGAACTTGTGACTCTTGGATTTTATGTAATATAAGTGCTATTTGTGGATTATTGTGCTACATATGTGATATATATGCAATCTGCGATATATATGTGTTTATATGCAATATATATTTGGCAAATATGTGCTAGAACAAAAAATAAAGTAAAATAAAAAATTCTTTTGACGTGAGCATAGGGCCCGCTCACGGCAAATCGACCATAACTTTGCCATGAGCATATGCCCTATGCTCATGGCAAAGAGGGATTCTTTCCCGTGAGCCACGCCGTTAGGGCTCATGGGAAAGGGCGGCAAAACAGCGTTTAGGAGGGGTCTTTCCCATGAACCTTAACGGGGTGGCTCACGGGGAAAGGGGCTCACGCCGTCACCCTAAACCCACCCCATTAACTTCTTTCCCGTGAGCCGGGGGGGGTACCGGGAAAGGCTAAGCCGTGAGCCCCACATCTCAGCTCACGGGAAAGGCTCTTTCCCGAAAAACCTTTTTGCCGTGACCTCGATGCCGTGAGTAACTCATGGGAAAGCCTTTCCCATGAGTGTCGTGCTCATGGGAAAGAACCTAGCTCCGGTAGTGTATTATGAAAACTGGGAGGTTGTGAAACATCATCGCTATCAATATTTTGTTGAACTTGTAGTTATATAAATTATGGATTCAACTTGAACACCATCAACTGAGTTTGTGCTCCTGGTTGCAATAATAGCTACTGTTTTATTATATGAATGATATCAATTGTGTCCACAGGATGGCCTTCATCGTTAAAAGTTGATAATGGGACTTTTTGCCTTAAGTTTGTCATGTTTTTACTTTTGAATTGATGTTGCTGCGTGTTTTGCTATATTTATTTTCTGTTTACTATTACTGCTTTTCCAATGATTGTGTAACAATATTGTGTTGATTTTTGTTGGAATTTGGCCTGCCTGCTATGTTGCACTTCCAACACAAAAATGCATGGATGCCTCCTAAATAATCTTGTATATTCTTTTGTTGAAAAAAAAACATTTTCTTTCCAAATTTTTTTGTGTGTGGTTTATACAATGTCTCCTAGGTCATGTTCAAATTTCATATTTTTTCAAAACTATTTAGTATATATTTTGATTTTCTTTCTTTTTTATTTGATTTTTCTTTTATTAGCCAAATTTGAATCGAAAACCATTCGAATAGAGGGGAGACATGAACAGAAAAATTATATTCATATTCGTGACGCAATGTTAGGCCTCATCGGAGGTATCCCCAAAACTTTGAACATCTCCTTAATGGAACATGACCATTCACTCGTGGTGAATGGTTTTAAAATTATAGTAATTGCAAAAACGAGGTTGAAAAATCGTGAAACTTGTTGATTTGTCATGAAATCATATGTGGAGACTACGCAAAAAAATTTGGGAAGGTTTCGTTGACGTTGGTGTCAATGATGGTTGAAACTCAGGACATATAACACATGTGATAATAGAACTTATGTGGAGTTGTCCCTGGTTTTGGCCATTCTATGAACCAACCTTTACTTAAACATTTCCAAATTTTTTATAGACTACACATATGATTTCGCGACAACTCAACAAGTTTCATGATTTTTCAACTTCGTTTGCATTTTATATAATTTAAAAACTATTCACCCAGGAAAGTGAATGGTCATGTTCCGTTTAGGAGATGTTCAAAGTTTTGGGTCAATCCTTGAATTAGGCCTCACATTGCATTCAAGAATATGAATACCATTTTTCCTTTCATGTTCCCCTATATTCGAATGTCTTACGCTTTTAAATTTGGCTTATAAAGAAAAATTCAATTAAAAGCAATAAAATCAAAATATATAGTAAATTGTTTTTAAAAAATGTTAAAATTGGATATGAACTAATAGGCAATGTATGAAAGACACACAAAAAAAAATTGGACTCCAAATTCCAAAAAAAAAGGTTTTTTTACCGAGAGCGTAAGTTGAGCCCTCGGAAAACACCTCTACCTAGGGTCATTCGGTGAAGCCCTCGGTACAATCTTGTAATTTTTAAATTTTAGCATTTCATTGCGAAATTTGGTGACAAAATTAAAAAAAGGTTTACCGAGGGCCGTATTTGAACCCCAAGCAAAGGCCCTATCTCCCGACTCTCCGCCTTCTTCCCCAATACCTCCCCTCTCTCTCGACACTTCACCTTCTTCCGCACCCGCCACCCGCTCGCCCGGCCGCCCGTCACCGGCGCCACACCGCAGGCCGCCACCGTCGCCCACATCAGCCACACCCACCGCCCGGCCGCCACTCCCCCAACCACCGCCACTCCCGAACAAGGCCGCCACCACCGCCCCGCCGCCACTCCCCAACCACCGCCACTCCCAAGAACGCTGGCCGCCACCACCGCCCGCCGCCACCCCGGCGCCCGCCCACGCAGGCACACCCACCACCGCCCGTCGCCGTCGCTCCCACCACCTCCACTCCCACCAACGCCACCACCACCACCTCCCGCCACCCGCCGCCACCACCACCACCACCGCCACTCCCACCAACGCTGGCCACCCAACGTCGTCCGCGCTAAGGTATACATTGCTATAATTTTTTTTAAGTTACATTGCTATGATTTCTCAATAATAATATGTGTGGTAGTATATAACTAGATAAGGTTATTTTTTTAGTGTCATGGTTTTTTTGTTTGATTTACATATTTACCCCTAAGAAACATAGGTGAAAATGTTTGGCCTTCTTTTGGTGCTTAAACATGTTCTATTATGGATCTGCATATATTTATTTATAAGGATTCCGAAATGATTGGCCTTCTTTTGGTGCACAAATCTTTTTAGAGAGATTATACTATATATTTCTATTAAGTCTCCAAAAATTGAAACTAATTTCTATATATTTCTAGATGGCCGGACGTAATCTTCCACTTTGCCGGAAGTTATCGGTTTCATCGGCTATCGAACGCCCCGTGGATTTGACCCCGATCCAAGATCTCTCGCCCACCCTAACGAAAAATGTTCCAATAATAGTAAGTATTTGTATAATTAATTTGTCAAATATTTTTGTATATGTATATTTACCATTTATATGAATTTTTAAATGTATTGTAGCCAATTGACCAAATCACTTGGCTTAAACACACTCTCTCGTACTTTGGTGTTCATGAAGTGGTCGTCCAAAGCACTCACATCATCTTCATAGTGAATTGGGACAACAAATTCAATGTCAAATTAGCTTTTCCATCGCCCCTAGAAGGAGAGGTGGAAATCCTATAAAACATCTCAGCGGTTGGAGCAAAGTCGCATGTGAGCCCCCGGCGGTTACACAAAAATATCTTTGTCATGGGATGTGTACCGAAGCTTCAAGAACATGGGAACACTCGCCTACATTCTCCTTTTGTTGATGACAGCTAAAAGTAGGAACATGTTTGATGATGTTTGGATTTGTGCAAAACCAGGCTCGGAGGAACCAAAATGATGTGGTAATCTCGATATGTTAATTTGTCACGCAGCTTATACCTAGAATTGATGTGGTACTCTAGAGATGTTCTCATATTTTTTTTCCCAATAATTACAGGTTCAACTGTATGACTTAACCTACGCTGGTTGTAGTTATGCATCCATTCTTACCCAGGTAATGTCTCGATTGGGTTATGTTTGGACATGGGCTAATCCAATACCAACACGCACTACAGATGGATATCAGGCAAAGGTGGTTGCCCGTAAGATTGGAGATCCAGCGACATGTCCAGCGTGGTTAACTGTCGTCAGTAGACCATGTCGTCGTAGTTGTGAAGCAAAGGAGGATGTATTAGTGAGAACGTTGGTCTACATTTGGGACATCTGTGCATTTAAGATCGGTGACCTACACTTCACTCAATTTTAGCTAGAAGGCCGGCAGCAGTGAACTTGTAGTGAAGTTGTAGTACAACTTGTAGCTGTATGTGACTTGTTTTAAATCATGCACTTTAAATTAGGTAAGTTTGTATGGATGTGATATATATGTGAGTTGTTTTAAATTATGCAAGTTTGTATGGATGTGAAAATTATGTGACTTATTTTTAGATTGTGTTTGTCTAGGTGGATTGAAAATCAGGGAAAAAAAAAATAAGGTCATTGTACCGAGCGCCATGGAACCGGCCCTCGGTAGAGTGACCATATTCTACCGAGGACCAGCAACCGCGCTCGGTAGATTTGACGGCAGGGGCGCCGTCGTCGACGGTATACGCTGGGAGCGTCAACGCCACCGATGGTGGCTCTTTGCGAAGAGGTGGTGCTCGGTGGAGGCAGTCTCTACCGAGGGGTACAGGGTACCGAGGGTGAGGCTCTCGGTAGAATATCTTGTACCGAGAGCTTTCTTTTTTAGAGAGGAGCTCTCGGTAGAGAGCGGGGCCACCGAGCGCTGGCCGTTGGCCGCTCGGTACACGTTCGCGCTTCGGTGGAGGCTGACTGTGCGGTAGTGTTGCCATGTTTTTACTTTTGAATTGATGTCGCTGCGTGTTTTGCTATATTTATTTTCTGTTTACTATTACTGCTTTTCCTAAGAAGCACCTCTTTGCTGTGTGGACTGATTTACCCACCCATTAAACACCTTCCTGTTGTGCGCAAGCCAAATGCTCCAGATACTATATAGATAACCATTGCCCCAAATTCAGCCTTGGAATTTCCTTCACTTTTACAAATAACCCAAACTATGCCAACGACAAACACCAGTGCCACCTATACTGGGCATCTTGGTCATCCTATTCTTCGATGTTACAAATAATCTGCTTATTCTGGTAAGATAAGCTTCTGAAAACTTGAAAGAGAGCAGAAAGCAAGAACAAAGTAGCTTGGGATCCATCATGCAGGTTGAGCAGAAAGCAAACTTGCTGAACCCCAGAAAATTAAAACACTTGCCAGGCCAGAGCGAAGGGTGCCAAGTGATTTGATGAGCTCATCCAGAAGGGCATAATTCTCATTTATTCCATTTTGAGGTACCTGCGAAACCTCTTTCCAACCATCCTATCATGCACTTGAAATTCGATCTCATCATTTACGTCAAGGCCATAGGATGAATCGTAGTAGTCAGAATAGTTGTCAAGGACTCCCCATCGTCCGTTCAAGTATTCAAACATAAGACAAGTAGAGCATTCACTCGTAGGACTGCCAGGCTCAAATTCCAAACCATCAAATTCCCAATATTTACCCCAATAATGACGAGAGGTCTTGACCTCCACACCTTCAAATTCCATATAGTCCTTTGCTGGTGCTTTTTTCTTGACGAGAGGTATTTCCAAGTATCGCTCAATCTTGGCCTTCATTTTCCTGGTCCTTTGCTGGTGCTTTTTTGCCCATCTCCAGAGCTTAAAACTCTTGTACTTTGCTCCCAGGAAGCTGTCCATGATGATGCGTCTATGGTAGATGTTCATGGCCATAATGCAGCAGTTGCTTATGTCAAGGCACTCAGGGTTAAATAAGTTAGGATTAGAGCGCATAATCAGCTTGGTGGTCAGCTTCTTGGCCTTAATCCGGTGATGCCATTTAGGAGTAGCTCGTAGTTCATTATTATTGTTCCTGACGATATTGAGGCAGTTCCACACGTCGAGGGGAACAAGGTGAGGGCACTTGTCAAGGACGTCTGTGAGTCCTTTACTTGTGAGATCATTGTGGTAGAGCTCAAGGGAGCGCAGTTCGCGCACTGCCGAGATCACCATGGCTTCCTTCTCGCCAATGGGATAGTGCTGGTAGCTCCGTCTAAAGTAATTGAAACATGTAGAACATTCACTCGTATGGCTGCCCGGCTCATCAAAGCTGTCCCAATTGCCATAGCTACTTATAGGGCTGCCCAGCTCAAAGCTATCCCATCTGCCATCCGAGCTGTAATTCATGAGCAGATTCTTTGTCTTGATCCTAGCTTCCATCTCAGGAGTCATGTGGATATTGTAGCAGTTGAGTAGGTCGAGCGACTTTAGGTGAATGCAGCTGTCGAGGATTGCCGCAAGACCTTGGTGAGTGAGATAGTTGTGGGTGAGCTGCAGGGAACGTAGCTCGTGCAGACCAGCGATCGCCATGGCTTCCTTGTCTACTGTGTAGTTATCGCCATAGGCGATGGGATAAGAGCATTCATTGCAAACTGTCAAGTGTTTCAGGCGTGGACACTTCATGGCAATAACCTCAAACGCTCTTGCGCGTTGCACATCGTCCCAACACATGTAAAGATGAAGCTCCTCGAGCAGAGGGAATCCCTCTATGGCGTGCAAGAATCCTTGTACCGAGAGTTCGCCGCACGAGTCGAGGATTAGGCACTTTAACGATGGTGCGCTGCAAGTAATCAATCTTCTTTTCAGGAAAAGGTTCACGTACGTATGGAATTATAATTAACTTTCTTATATTACATTAAGAACTAATAATCACAAAATAGATATAAATGCTCACTGATCGCCGAGGTAGTGGATGATCTCGTCGTGGAGGCCGTCAGACTCTCCGGAGAACTCCTGGCACTGCCCCTGGCTGCGCCGTACGGCCTCCACCGCCATCTGGTTGAGGTCAACCAGGTTCCGGTCAGAGAGAGCCTTGCTCCCTCGCATGTCGATGCGGCGCCAGAGCTCGGGCTCGTCCGCGCCGCGCGGCGCCAGGAGCGGCACACCTTGTCGGGCCCCAACATGATCTGTACGTGGTCTAGCCTGTGGAGGATGCAGGAGATCAGTTCCGGCGGCAGCCCCGCCCATTCCCTCGGCGGCGGCACCGGGGAGCTGAACAAGGGGAGGCTGAGAGTCACGGATTCAAACGGCCTGCGCTGGCGCTGGCGAAGAGGAGGCGCCGCCGCCGCTGCGGCCACAAGAGTTGACGAGGGCATCGCGTGACCGATCCGATGATTACTCTTGAGCTTGAGGTACGATATACGATTCCTTTCATTGCCATACATGCGTATATATGGATGCATTTATAGGGCTACGTCGGTAACAGAAGTAGTACTAGATCCTATTGGGCCTTAAGTAGAGAGTTATTTCACGTGGACCGTCTCTAGTTAGAGCAACTCGCGCCAGGCCCAAAACTAGGCCCCTACTTTTCCATTTGGGAGGCGGCCTATAAATTTTGATTCATTACCGAATCCGCGAAGTCCGAAAAACACTCGGCTAAGAGGAAGCCGAGTGTAACACACGGCGTATCGCACACGGCAAAGTTTTCTCGGCATAGAAGACCTAAAAATAATCTATTGTTGTCCCAGCACGCGACGTCCGCCATTCGCCACCATTCGTTTTGCCCGCCGCCGCAGCTGCTCCACCTCCTCCGCCCAACGCCGCTTTGCCTCCACCCCCTCCACCCAACGCCGCCTCTACCTCCACCTCCTCCGCCCAGCGCCACCTCCGCCTCCTTCACCCGGCTCCGCTGAAGGAATATATATAGGATCGCTACGCTAGCTAGAAAACAAAACTTTTCTACCCATAAACCAGGAACTACTGCTAGTTATAGATCACGGGATTACCACTAGACGCGCAGATGCAGCGGATGCGTCGACCCTCGACGTAGATGTACGCGTCGCAGCAGTGCCGTGCAGTTGCTCATGCCCGTCCTCCACGTGCGGTTCGTCCTTGTGCTCTAGATGCAGCACCTCCGAGGTATCCCACACGTACAGGGAGGAAGCGATGCGCCTCCGGACTGCTAGGTCTGCGAGGAGCAGGAGGCGAGGGCGTGGGCGGCGGCGGCTGCCAAAGTGGCATGGCTTAACCTAGCCCCGCGCCCACCTCTCATATATATAGGCGTCCCTAACAGGCTCCCGAGCTGGAGGCCCATTAGTAACCCTAAGCCTCGTCTAATTGGATCAGATCCGAATTAGGCCTCCTTCCCCTTAAGCGTGCGACCCTATGGACTCACGCACACATAGACATGGCCCGAGTACTCCTACTCGACCAATAGCTGATAGCGGCCTCTAGCAAGACGTGTCAACTCCCATGTGTACGCAATGATCATATCAGACGAACCACCACAAACTCACATACATGTTATTCCCTTGTCACACGATATTTGGTCCACCTCGTGGGTTAACACTTAACCCAAGCACGGCCATGCATTTCTTGATCCAATCGTTCGAGTGGTCCAGTGATATCTCTCTCTCATGGAGAGGGGCAATTCCATCTTGACTGACTATGCCTCACAGCATGCTTCCTGACAAACCCGAAGACCACCTTTATAGCTACCCAATTACGGAGTAACGTTTGATAGTCCCTAAGTAGGTCATTTCACATCTTGAGTACATACGACAATCTCAGGTCTAAAGACATAACGTACATGATGTGTAAAGAGACAATAATAACATCTCATATCGGGTCAATCCAGCCCCATGTCATACATGTGCCCACACTATTAGTTTGACATCTCCATGTCTATGACTTGTGAAACATAGTCATCAACCAATATGTGTGCTGATCTAATATTCATGTGTGTCGTCACATGAACTCCGACCAGGGACAATTATAGAATAACTATACAAGTAAAGAGTCTCACAAACAATTCACATAATTGCCAATCGATACAAGTTGTCTTTAATGGATATTCATGAACACATAATATATCATGGATACAAGGTGATACAATCATCTTTATGATTATCTCTAGGGCATATTCCCAACAATCTCCCACTTGCACTAGAGTTAATCTTGAAGATATCTAATACCCATATCTCTCATGTGCGCCTCATGCTTAGGTTGTGGAAGAGCCCTTGTCAAAGGATCTGCAACATTCAAATCCGTTTGTATCTTGCATATCTTGATCTCACCCCGTTTGATGAACTCTCGAATGAGGTGAAATTTCCGCAGTACATGTTTGTTCTTATGGTGATCCCTCGGCTCCTTAGCCTGTGCAATTGCGGCACTATTGTCACAATGAAGGTTCAATGGGCCGCTTGCATTCGGAAACACACCAAGCTCAATGAGGAACTTCCTCATCCAAACACCTTCCTTCACAGCTTCAGAAGCTGCTATGTACTCGGCTTCTGCTGTAGAATCGGTCACCGTTTCCTGCTTGGAACTTTTCCAACTGACAGCACCACCATTTATTGTGAACAAATATCCTAATTGAGATTGTGAATCATTTGTGTCGGTTTGGAAGCTAGCATCGGTGTAACAGTTTACAACGAGCTCCTCCTCACCTCCATAGATTAGGAACATGTCCTTAGTCCTTCTCAAGTACTTAAGAATGTTTTTAACAAGTGTCCAGTGACTCTCACCTGGATCAGCTTGGTACCTGCTCTCAACACCTAGAGCATATGAGACATTTGGGCGTGTACATATCATAGCGTACATGATGGAACCAACTGCCGAGGCGTATGGAACCTTACTCATGTGCTCTCGCTCATCAGCAGTCAAAGGGCGCTGCTTCTTGCTAAAACGCATACCATGTGACATAAGCAGGAACCCTTTCTTAGACTGTTCCATGTTGAATTGTTTCAACACCTTATCAATGTACGTATCTTGGCTTAATCCTATAAGTGTAAGGTCCTAGATGGCTAGAGGGGGGGTGAATAGCCTATAAAAATTTTCTACAAACTCACTAAACAAACCGGTTAGTATAACAAATGGCGATTAAGCGGTTTGCACTAGCTCTAGTGGTCTTTCAAGCCTTCTAGTGACAAGACTAAATATTGCTATGATCTCTAAGTCACACAAAGTCTATGTCACTACTCTATCTAGTGAACAATCCTAGAAAAGATCCTTATGCTAGCAAGAACACCTACACAAGCAAAGCTAGCTCTCTACTCAAAGTAAGCTAGGAATGTAAATACAAGTGTGAGAGCGATATACCAACTTGTAGAGGCAATGTACCAATCACCGGGAAGAAGATGGACAATCAATCAACATGAAGATGATGATCCAATCACCGAGACAAAGAACAAGTCGATTTGTTCACCCGGAGTTCACTTGTACACCGACAAGCTAGTCTCCGGTTGTGCCGACCAACACAAGGATGGTGTTTGAGCTAGGCGGTGCACTTGCTAGCCTCAACACACCACTCAACAAGTGAGGTACCCAAAGCACGAGCAATGTATTCCTTGCACTTTGTCTTCCCGACGAGGAGTGCGTAATCCTCTCACAAACCAACCGGAGGTGGCCAAGAACAATCACCTTCTCTTGCCAACGCCTCCACCAAATCACCAAGCCGGCTAGGAGCGGTGTCTCCAAGAGAAACAAGAAACCAACCGGCTCACAACGATCCCCAAGTGCCTCTAGATGCAAGAATTCGATGCAAATGCACTTGGATCACCTCTTCTCTCAAGAATGAAGCTCACAAGCAAGAATGAGAGAGAGAGGGAGGGTTGTTGCTCAGCTCTAGGGTGTTAGGAATGATTCAAATGACCAAGAGAGGGAGCACAAGCCGGCCAAACAAGTATATATAGCCCCCATCACGAAATATGGACGTTGGGCGGGGGGGGACTTCTTGTTTTCACCTGGCCCGGATGCCGACCGGACTCACCCGCGAGTCCGATCGATGGATCCGGTCAAGCGTCCGGTCACACCGGACAAACAGGGGCGGCCCACGGTTGACACGGAAAACGTAAGGTCCGGTCGGTGGTTCCGGTGGAAGTGCGTCGGTCGGTCAGCACCGAGACCCCCAAAAACATGCTCTCGCGGACTCACACACCGGTGCGTCGGGCCGAAATTCGCTTCGGTCATGGGTCCGGTCACCGTGTCCCGGCCGCCTTTGAGCTGCGAAATTCCGTCGTTGTGTTGTCGTTTCTTCGCCTTTGCTCCAAACCGACTTCCGTCACTTGATTCTTGTTGCCGACACGTCGAAGAACACCTCGACACCATGTGTTAGCATTTTCGAAACCATTTACGTCAAGTGCAGAGTTAGCTCTTTAGGTTAGAATGCATGCATATGAGTTTTGAACCTAAAGGCACATGAGGACCGATATGTATGATAAGTGTCCCCTCTTTATAGTACGGCTTTATCGATCCTATAATCACTCACCCCCTCTATGGTGTCTTGAGTGTGAAATCAAAAGCCCTATGGTTATACCTTTGCCTTGGGGTCAATTGATCTCCAAACCTCATCATGTTGGATGCTTGATCACCTTTTGGATCACCTTGATCCATCATCCATGATCACCATGCTCCAACTTGACACGACCAATCTCCAATCTAATCAAACACTTAGCATTGAGAGATTAGTCCTTAGGTGTCACTAATTATCCAAAACCAAACTAGAGATCTTCAATAAGCCTCTTCGATCTATCTTTATAGATCTTTATGCCTAAAATGTAAGCCGCTTCTCCCAAATCCTTCATAGAAAATGTATTATTCAGGTGAAGTCTTCACGGATTGCAACATTGGAATGTCATTCCCGATCAATAGTATGTCATCCACATACAAGATTAGAAACACAACAAAGTGCTCCCCACTTTCCTTCTTGTATACACAATGCTCTTCTTCATTTTGACGAAAGCCAAGAGCATTGTGTACTTGAAGGCCAAATATGCCATAAATGAACAGAGGGACAAGAAGTCATATGCCAACAAAGAAGATTTTAATATTATCCAGGTACTTGAAGGCCAAATATGCCATAAATCAAATATGTATTTTTCTTCTCATGTCCCATCATTTGAGTGCACTATTGAGTGTTTTTTTGCCCAACTTTTAGACCATCGATAGTTTGGGGTACTTTCTTTCAAAGCACCATTTTCTAGCCGATGACTAAATAATCTATCCGATATGACAATAGTTGTGCTTCAAATCAATAACATTTGACAGTTTTGTAGGTACAAGTACAAATCTATCATTATTGGTGTCGACACATTTTCTCTTGAGCAATCGATTTAGAAGCCATTGTCGGTGAAGATAGGAAGCCAATTCTACAAAGTGCGTAATCATCCTATAGCAAAACGAGCCATTAGTGAGTCCCATGCCCGAAAGTGCAACAATATTGGTGATGCTCAAGCCAATGGAGTCTCAATTGCTTTGCCTTCAATGTTTGTATATTCAAATTACCTTTCTTAACTTATATTTTCTTTGCAGGTTGATTGAATTCATACATCGATGTGCACAAAGAATGGATGAAGAAGCATTGGACTAAAACAATCCTAGCTAGTTCTTGATGTTTTCTATCTAGTACGGACTATGTTTGTTTGCTCTAGGAGCAATATCGTTATGTACATAATACTATACTATGATATGATGTGAACAAGCACTATGTTTGAAAGCATCCTATGATATGTGTCTCTTGCTATGATTATTGAAATTTGTGGTTTATGTGACCTTACCGTGTGTGTTGTTTGTGTGATTCTATAATAATCTCAGGTGCCGAATGTATATGCAAAATAAAAAAATGTTTCATAATCAATATGTTACAATAGATATAAAAAAAGTGTTACAAACGATGTGTTCCTTTGTTCCATACTATGCTCTCTCATAACGTAGTAGTGTTACTATAACCTAAAAAAAAAGTGTTACAACAAACAATCACGGTAACACAAGTAAATGTTCCAATAGATAAATAAATGTGTTACTAACTATGTGTTCTACCATAATGAAAAGTGTTACTACAACAAAAAAAAGTGTTACAATAAAAATTCTTGTAACACTAGACAAATGTTCCTATAGACAAGTAAAATGTGTTACAATAAACCAGTCTATAGTAACATAGGCAATTGGAACACAAAAGAAATGTGTTACTAAGAGGGGTAGTAACACTTTCTTCAATCTATAGTAACACAAGCCGGTGTTACTATATCCCCGTGTTGTAGTAGTGTCATCAAAATGAATGTTCCAACTCGAGATGCTTGCTTTAACCCATAAATGGATTTCTTAAGCTTGCATATTTTTCCAAAGCATTCTTAGGATCAACAAAACCTTCGGCTGTATCATATACACGTCCTCATCCAAATTTCCATTTAGAAAGGCTGTTTTAACATCCATCTACCATATCTCATAATCAAAATGAGCAGCGATTGCTAGAATAATCCGGATAGATTTAAGCATCGCTCTTGGCGAAAGTCTCGTCGTAGTCAACTCCTTGAACTTGCCGAAAAAACCCTTTGCGACAAGTCGAGCTTTATAGACATGAACATTTCCATCCATATCCTTTTTCTTTTTATAGATCCATTTGCACTCAATAGATCTAACCCCATCGGCGGGTCAACCAAGTTCCAAACTTGATTGTTTCCCATGGAATCTATCTAGGATCTCATGGTACTTTGCCATTTCTCGGAATCTAGGTACATCATTGCTTCCCGCGATACGTTGCGGAGGTTCGTCATCGTTCAACAATAACAAATCCCCATGCAACTCACGGAGTCTAGCGGATCTTCGTGGTTGTGGTGGTGTTTCCTTTGCCCGCGGGTATCTCAACTTGTTATGCTACACTAGCATCACTCGTAGAGTCTTGACCTATTGGCTCATCTTGAACTTCTTCGAGATACACCTTTTGTCCACTCTTGTCTCTTTTGAGAAACTCTTTTCTCTAAGAAAACACCGTTTCGAGCAACAAACACTTTGCCCTTTGATCGGTTACAAAGTAATCACTATGTAAAAAAGGCTAATAACCTTGTTGAGCCCGAGACGTCGCTAATAACGAGCGTCAGTGTTGTGACATTACCGACGCTGGCTGGGCGAAGCGTCGGCATAATAGGAGACAGATGGTCCCACAAGACCAATACGCACGGTAATAGGAGGTCATTATGCACGTGTTCATGTGACGCCTGTTTTTTCTTAATCCGCACGCAGCGTTTTGGTTGGGCACGCACGCCAGACGCCGCTACGGCCAGACGCTTTTTGAAACCGAGTGTCTCTGAGAATTCAACGTATCACGGACACGCCGCGTTTCATTACAGCGCATTTTCGAGACCGACCGATCGTGGATGCAACCCCTAATTCGACGGCGTTTTTGCTTACGAGACACCTTTTTCGGCGCCGCCCGTGCATCGTTACGAGTATTACGAGGCGTGCGTTGATTCACGCATCGCGTGGTCGAGAACCGTCCGTGTTGCTTGACACCGCATGCACGCGTCCGCAGATAACGACGCTTGAACGCATAAGCGGTGCGTAGCGGTCACTTAAATTAAAGTCGCGTTTATTTTCAGACGAAGTTGTGTTAGGAGGCGTCCGTACATGTCGCAAACCACTACCGACGCACGCGTTTATTTTCAGACGAGTTGTGTTAGCGGTATGCGTACATGTCGCATTTACTACCGACTCGGCGTATAGTTTTTCGAGGCGAGTTGTGATATCGGTGTTCGTACATGTCTCGACCACAATCGACGCGCTGCGTATAGTTTCTCGACGAGATGTGTTAGTAGGTGTTCAGACATGTCGCAGAACCGCTACCGACGCTAGCGGTCATTTACAGACGTGTGTTGTCGCCAATCCTATGCAGGCTGTTTGTCTGGTATTCGCGGACACGTATCAATGAACGACGGCGCTTCGCGCGTGCGTTCAGAATCGCCGAGATGTTACGGTCGTGTGCGTTCGCCGTGAGTCCGCAGGTGTGTCCGTGGTGTCCGAAAAGCGTTGCGCACATGTCGATGAGCGCACGCTCGGCAGTGCACGTGCCCCGTATTTGTCTCGAGTCTTACGCCGCCCGTCCCCGCTAGAGACGATGGATGTTGACACACGCGTGCGTACGCCCCGAATTTGGCCGGGCCGGGCGCATCCGGTTTTGAACGGGCCTCCGCGCTCCGCGCAGCCGGCCTTCCTTTGGGCCTGAATTTGGACTCGCATGTTAGGCCCGTTCTCTTGTGGTACAACGAGCCGGGCCGTTTTCCGTGCGAGGTTATAACACTTCGTGGCATATTATTATTTATATTATATATATATATATATATATATATAATGCGTTGCCACACACTTCAACACCGTCTCTCTCTCGGTGGTGGCGGCACACCGCAGGGGTGGGGGGGGGGGGGCGGCGGAGGAGCGCTACGCCACGGGGCGGCAGCTATATAACGTTGATGATTGATTTGCTACGCCGCCGCTATATAGTACGGAGTACCTTCGTATTTGGATCGCCTTTCTTGGTGTGTGTCGCCGAAACTGCGGCGCACGCAGCGACAAGGCTCCAAGTTGGAAGTTGTTCCTCTGTTGGATGCAAATATTTGGAGGATCTTCTGCTCGAGCAAGTCCTCCAGCCGGCCGCATCAGAAGCACGTCGTCCACGGCATCTAGAGGCGGCATAGTTTCTCGTTGAATGGAGGCTAGGGTTTTTTCCTTACCCCATACTCCTCCGTCCCAAAATAAACGACGCTATGGGGCGTGCCGGTCAAACTTTTTTCAACTTTGACTAAGTTTGTAGAAAATACGTGTAACATTTAAATTTTCAAATAAATTTGTTAAAAACTAGACTTAAAGATCTTTCCGATGATACTAATTACTCAACATAAATATTTATATATTTTAATATATAATTGCCGGCATTTTGAAAACGTTGACTTCTCGGGAAGCGAGAAGGTCTTTTATTTTGAGACGGAGGGAGTACATGCTTCCCAAGAAGCAATCTCAACCGTTGAATCCAACCGAGATCAACGGTGCACAACCACCGGGCTTGTCATTTGGTTTTGGGCTGCTTTGTTGGGCTCCAAATTCATCCTCCATCCGGAAGGATAGCCCAACAAAATCTGTTCCTCATCATCCACAAACTCACAAAGACGAGGCTTTTACGCCTTGCTTCATTTCATTGTAATCCAATCCACAAGCATCTCGCTAATCCAATGCACAAGCATCGCAATTCAGCATAGGTAGCCTCGGTTTTGCGATTGCTTGTCCTCGAGTGTGGGGGGGAAAAAAAAAAACTTCCGAATGACCCTTACGTTCGGTGTTGATTCATTGCCATGATAAAGCTCAATCGAACCGCGCGAGAATGCATCGATAACACTAGCCTTCACACAACCAAAGTAATCACTACGGATGTGTACACAAAGAAATCGGTTCCACACCATAAGCGGTCATCTTGAAAGCAAAGTTTCAATAAACCATAAAGTGCACTATCAACCGTGCGGCGAGTGCCACAAATAAACAAACAAGTTACGTCATTAGTCTTATGAAGTCAGCATCTCAATTTTTTTAAAATATGACAAAGGAAAAAGATGACAAGGTAGACGTTCACACAATCAAATTTGACACATGAGTAGAAGTTCCATCCATTGTTTTAGACCAAAGGTATTCACCCGGCTTTATTGAAAGCTTAACGAACACCCATGGCCTTGCCCCAGGGTTACCGGTTACAAGACAAAAGCACTCGTAGTGCTGCACCGGACGAACTCAACTTCTACCATAACTCTACTTCATAATACCACTAAACGAGTTCAAATGATAACTTCGACCAACATTTTGCAAACACGACAGACGCAGCTCAAAAGTTTAACCTCCTATGCGGCTCGAAGGCACGCAACACAAAGACAAGTTTTCTTATTTTGCGGCACGAAGGCACGCACCACAGCCAAACCGGTACTCATCACACCTCCTATGCTTACGGACATTCAAATGAATGCCAAAAGAACCGATCACGCGCGCTTGAGGACAAAGCCGATCATCTCTTCGCCACCGGCTTCATCTTGGTCTTCAAGAGTGGCTTCGAGGTCTTGATCGACATCGTCTTGTAGATAATCCCTTTAGGAGAGGACACCAACTTCTTGGGATTCTTGCAAGAGATTTGTATCCACACTGATTTCCATTTTAGTGATGGTTTGTGCACTTTTTCTGGAGCCCCCACCAATTTTGCTAGTTCAAGTACAGCAAACTCTGTTCTTGCAATATCAGGTATACCATAGGCTTTAATCCAAACTATTTTCAAGGTTTGAAAAGACTCTGGATCTCCATCATACTCCTCTACCACAGCAACAACATCCGAGGTAATGAATTTGATCTGTTTCATCTTAACAAGCAGATTTAGGACAGCTTTTAGAAGGCATATTCACCACAAATTCACCGTTGGATAGCCTTCTAACATCCCAATTCCACTACGAGTCAGCTCTATATCTCAATTCGATCGAACTCTAGTTCCATCCATTGTAAACTCGACAATGTACAATATACGACACAAAAAGAGTTTACAAGCAATGTTGGTCATAATGCTTTCGGTCACACACAACGCATGCTCATAAAGATCAACAATACTCCTATCATGCATATCCCACGATGTGCACAAGGTCAAGGTGGAGACCCGGCACAAGGGCGAAATGCTACTTTTATTTCCTTGGAAGCAGCGAACATTAGTTTGAGTTTTGCTTCTTGTCGTTGCCAATATTCAAAATCGCATTTGTCACGCCTCGTCCAAAATTCTATTTTCTCCGTAACTTTGGCGTTTTGAATAAAGAAGTTGACAAATTCCACATCTCTCTTCTTGCCCTTGTAATCTAACAAGATTACTAGTTTCTTAAGGTGGCTTTGAAGACAATCAAGATGATCAAGGGCATAATGGTGCTTCACCCTTTTTGACTGGCCTTCAAAGAGACACGCAAATGAAACAAACAAAAAATGTGCGAGCTGAACACACGAAACGTAGTGACAACGATTGCACAATTTGACTAAATGAACATTTATTCGGACATAATTCGGATTACACATAAACAATTCAATTCTTAAATATCATGAAATATCAGCTACATTTGAGCGTGTAAAAAATCTCATCAAGCAATATAAGCTAGAAACTAAATGTGGAATGTAAGGTACATATAAATTTTTGATCCAAATGTTAGTTACCTTCACATAGAGCTTTTGGTGGCAGGGGAAACAATTCGAAGACTAACGGCATCATTAATGTCAGGAAATGGCATGGACACAACCAAAACTTTAATAGCTCCCATCGAGATATGGGAATGCCGGAGGTATAGACATCGCAAAGCAAAACTTTGGTTATACGTATTGACATAATGTATAAATAATAAAGTAAATCAAGTAATGGCATGGTGAACTTACACACTACACACCTTACAAATACCAAACTCAAATGTCGTAGGGGGTCGAGGGCCCCCAAGAATGAAGCTTTGGAGCCATTTGGATGCGAACGTGCGCGCCAGAGACTGGGGCTCAATGTAAGTCGGGGGGCGAGTAATGGTGGCATTCAATGAATAGCTTTTCTAAAAGAGGAGCATCCTCAATCACCACTTCTTTCAGAATTTGCTCGGACTCGGATAAATCTTCGTTGGAAAGACCAAACGACCTAAGTGTACAATTAGTTATGCGGATGCAAGAAAGTCCGACATTTACGGGACGAGTACCAAACTTCGTAGTATAGGGCATTTGGAGGAGCGTATGGAGCATTTTGTCCCCGATAGCCATGCATTTGGATGGTAAGCTCTTTCATATTGGCGAAATGTAAACTATCTAAATCAAGAGGAAACTTGGCGTACTCATGGTGTAGTCTAGGTCCAGTTCTATCATCCGCGATGGGTGAGAGCAAAGGGAGGAGGATAACAGAAATTGGGGGCGGCTCCGGCACGGATATGTGAATGCGTTCCAAAGCTCGAGATGCTCAAGGCTATCGATTTAGGGGATTGAAGCGGGTTGTAGATCCGGATAGATGTCGTCTATGCTTTGACAACCAAAGCACAGCCGGCGGAAATTACCCGAATGATTGGAGATGATCCGAGATACGATCAGTACGACGTCAAATATAGGCTGGCGCTTGCGCTTGCGCTTGCGCTTGATGAGCTTGATGTCGCCGTCGCAGAGGTTGAGCGGAGAGTTCGCCATAGGGGCGCCACCGGGTGGATAATATTTGCGTCCTTGGCACCGCCGTAAATTTGGTAGGAGTGTAAGGTCCTAAATGGCTAGGGGGTGAATAGCCTAATAAAATTTCTACAAAAACACTACAAACTTGTTAGAATAACAAATGGCGAAATAAGCGTTTGCTCTAGCTCTACTTGTAAGCAAGCCTCCTATTGTCAATTCTAGTTGCTATGATCTCTAGTTCACTCAAAAAGCTATGTCACTACTTTACCAACTAGGTGAACTAGCTAGATTACACTAGACAAGTCTAAGCAACTAGCAAGGTTACACTAACTACTCTAGCACAAGGTATATATCAAAGTAATGCAAGTGAGTAGAAGTGATATACAACAATGTAGAGGCTAGTCAATCCAATCACCGAAGGATGAATATCAATATAACCAATGAAGCCAATCACCAAGGGATGACAAGAGACAATCAATCACAAGAGATGACACAATGATTTGTTCCCCGGAGTTCACTTAGTCACCATCAAGCTACTCTCCGGTTGTGTCGACCTTCTCACGTGTGGGAAAAGGTGGAGCTCACTCCAAGCCAAATGCCTTTAGGCTTCTTGCACCCAAAGCAAATGAGAGGTACTCACCGACACGAGCAATGTATTAACTTGCAATTGTCGTCCCGACGAGGATGCATGGTCCTCTCACAAATCACCGGAGGTGGCCAAGAACAATCACCAACTCTTGCCAACGCCTCCACCAATCACCAAGCCGGCTAGGAGTGGTGAACTCCAAGAGCAACAAGAAATCCACCGGCTCATAACGATCCCCAAGCGCCACTAGATGCAAGAACTCAAAGCAATGCACTTGGATCCTCTCAACTCTCAAGATTTGAGCACACAAGCAAGAATGAGAGAGGAGAGAGCTTTCTCTTAGCACAAAGGAGTGAGGAGTGTTTCAAAATGGCCAAGAGAGCCTCCCCACGCCGGCCACCCAACTAGATATATAGAGGGAGGGGGAAAAACTAGCGTTTCCCTTTTCGCGATGGGGCGGACGGTCCGGCTCCGTAGAGCGGACAATCCGCCCCTAAAAAATCTAACCGTTGGATTCAAAATCGCAGCTACTATCAACTGACCGGACCCGACCGGATCCACGGAGGTTCGATCCAGCGTCGGTTGGTGTTCCGGTCACGAGATGCGACGGATCCGCCAACAACGGCCGGACGATCCGCCGTTGAAACACGCGGCGAGTGACGGGGGAACCAAAGAACTCGCTCTACCGTCGGTCGAATGACTTATGGGGATCCGCCCAAAGGGCCCTGGACAGTCCGCCTTTGAAAACCGAGGGCCACCGGCGTAAACGGTCGAGCCGCTTGCCGTCGAGATACACAGCGGGACGATCCGCCCATAGGGCGTGGGACAGTCCGCCCTAAACTTCCAAAGAGAACAAACGGCAAGACCGGCGTTTACGTTGATCGTCAGATGGCCGGGACGGACGGTCCGCCCACAAACCGCGGTGATCCGCACTTTGTGCGTTAGGAAAAATCCAGCAACACTGGAACTTCAATGAGTTAGCCATCGGTTGACCGCCGGGGAGGCGGACGGCCTAAGTTCCTCCGAAACTTCTTTTCAAAGACAACCAACTTTCGCCACTTGGTACAAGATACCAACACGTCGAAGAACACCCCGACACCTTGTGTTAGCTTTTTCACAAACATTTTCCAAGCGAAGTTAGCTCTCTAGGTTAGAATGCATGCATATGAATTTTGAACCTAGAGGCACTTGAGGATCGATATGTACGATAGTTTTCCCCTCTTTATAGTACGGCTTATCGATCCTATAATCACTCACACCCTCTATGGTGTCTTGAGTGTAAAATCAAAATGGCCCTATGGATATACCTTTGCCTTGAGCCCATTTTGATCCTCGAACCACCCAAGTTGCGCACTTGATCATCATTTGGATCACCTCGATCCATCTACCATGACCACCATGCACCAACCTTGGCTTGACCAATCTCCAACTAAAACAAAACACTTAGCATAGAGATTAGTCCTAGGATGTCATCAATTAGCCAAAACCAATCTAGAGATCTTCAAGGAGGGAGATCATGGTGGTGAGAATGTTGTCTAGGAGGTTGCTGATAAGATCGGAGCTAGCGGGCAGGGTTTGAAGCTGGTTTTGATGGATCTGGCCGGATGACTCGCCATTTCCGGCGAACCTAGGTTTCTTCATCTACCGATCTATCTATTTGCGCGGGCGTTGCGCGTTTCTTTCTTGACAGCTCTAGTAGTACAGTACTAGGTTTTCAGCGGTAGAAACCGGGGCGGTGGCGGCGATATTTTTGCAACATCGGTGAACCGTGGCCGTCCGATTTGATCGGACCGCTAAGGTCGTCGATTCTTATACAGCCGCAGGCCTCCGGGCTAAGAATGCACAGCCCAAGTTGGCCCGAGTGCACCTGAACTATTCACAAGGGCGTCGGTATTGTTCGTCCACTCCCCACGCAGAGCAGAGTGGAGTTGGGATGCAGACACAGACAAGATGGTCCCACTAGCATCATATATTTTATCAAATTGAGCAAGCAGTCATCGAGTTTGCATCGATCATCACACATACTTTTGATACTAGCTTAGCTAGATAGTACATCATCACCAAAAGTGGTCAAGACAGCATAAGATCGATCACATTAATTAGTGTGGTGTCCACATTGGACGAATGGCACCACGCACCTGTCCGGAGCACGGTACCTTCTCGACCTTTTAATTCTTCATTCATGTACGTACTCAACAGCGAGACTCAACGGACGGTCAGGAAGACTTGATCGAGCCTTTGCATCATGAGCCTCTCCTTCTCGGCCTTCCCTTTGTTGAGATCCTCAATAGCCCCGAAACTTCCCGGAGCTTCCGCATGATGGGTTTCACAACCACCACCTCCGGGCACTACATATATATATGCAAGAAACAATTATATGCGGGGTCCGGATGAGATCGTGTCAACAAAAAACAAATCACAATCCTCAAATTAAATCACGTTCGAACTCGCAAATGAGATGAAGAAAAGTGAACTATGCCAAAACCGGTGGCTAGAGAAGTACTACACATTACCATTCACGAGAACTATATATATGCCAAAATAGCTATTGGTTTCCACAATTTTAAGTTTTAAACAAGTATATATATATATATATATATATATATATATATATATATATATATATATATATATATATATACAGGAAGATGGCGGGATGGAAGGCGAGAAGTGCTCGGGGAAAAGGGAGATCCGAAATCATGAGGATACTTGCTAAGTTTCAGGTGCTCTGGGTAGAGGGCTTAGTCTACTTTTGGTGTTTCTTTGTTACCATTTGAACTGTCGTTGTCGATTGCCCGTGATATATGGGTTCAAGGGAGGTTACGTTGTGTTCAGTTTTAAGCTTAGTAGAGTCTCTTAGGCATGTCCTGCGTTTTTGTAGCTTCTCTTCGTAAAACTTCTAATGAATGCTTGTGTTTCCGTAATCAAAAGTAATGGAAATGGGGTCATCCCCAAGTGGAAAGAAAGTTTTAAACGAGGCATTATTACCGCGCCAATGACGAGCTCGCTAGCTTCCTCACCGCTTGCCTCGCCGGGCCGAGGACTTCTCCTTCGCCCTCGCCTCCGCCCGGCTTCCCGGCCGCTAGCCGCCTCAACGACGTCGCCGCGGAGGCGAAGTACAAGACACCGACAACGGTAGCGGCGTCCGCACCGCCGCAAGATCGCCCCCCGCATGTCGTGCCCGGTGGGGTGGCGCCTCAACTCCAGTGTTGCGGATGCAACTCCTCCAACGCCATCATCTGATGCCGCTTCCACCTCTCCATCATCAACGCCGCTGGGTTTGATGCCCGTGGAGTGGCCACGGAGCTTCTAGTCTTCCACGGAGACAAGGACGAAGCTGACACGGATGCCCGGCTTGTTGTACCCGTGGAGGCGGCCGGGACGCCCTTGTTGAACCTTGGCGGTGTCGTCACCTCCGTCTTCACCTCCGTCGAAATCGCCCGGGGACGAGGAACCGGGGGCGAACCTCCCCGTCTTTGGGTCCCTCTCCTTGTGCCACTTCATCTTCGACGGCGGGGGAGGGGGGAGGGCAAGGAGGAATGGAGGCGGCGCGCATGGTTGGCGAGGGGAAGAGGCTAGGAGCACAGGGCGGCGGCACGCCTGGGGGAAGTGAAGGAGTTGAAGCAAAGTGGAGCACGCTTTCGAA
The DNA here is from genome assembly GCA_015847255.1 of Hyparrhenia diplandra. NCBI lineage: Eukaryota > Viridiplantae > Streptophyta > Magnoliopsida > Poales > Poaceae > Hyparrhenia > Hyparrhenia diplandra. The sequence continues at coordinate 125,081 of JADLZK010010316.1, forward strand.
AAAAAGCGAGTGGAGGGAAGGAGTTGAAGCGATGCGTATAGGCTACGACGCGGGCATTTTGATCGCATGTATCCAACACGGGTCCTGAAGTATGAAAAAAAAATGTCAAGAGTTATTGAACCCCGATCCTCTCGGTCCAAAAAAATTGGGATAGGACGGCACTTGGCCTTGTATGATCAAAAAATAGGCGTGCACGCGTGCAATTTGGTCAAATTAGATTTTAAAAAGTCAAAGAATTGCATTTTTTTGTTGGACACCTCAAACAAATCTCAACCCCGTCACGTCCGGTTAGATTCGAGTCCCCATCTCCCATAGAACAATATTTTACATGAACAAATCATGACAACGACATGTTTGAACAATATTACAAGCATGAATAAATATATATTCTTTTTCTTAGAACCAATATATATATATATATATTCTTTTTTTTTTTAGAAGAATAAATACATATTCTAGGAGGCGCCACGGATGGGGTGCGGCAAAATCGACCGCCAACCGCGAAGGGAGGGAAGGTTTTTCCGGCGGCGTTCGCCACACCTTTTTTTTTTTTTGAAAAGGGAGGGGAAGAGTTGGGCTTTGCCCCCCTCCCCCGCGCACGGGTTCACTCCACTCTCTCGTAGTCCGGTTCCTCTTCCGCACCCCTCATCTTGTACCACTCCTACTTGTGAGCATGATGGAGGGTGGTTTCTGGCTGAGCCGTAGCCGGGTGCAGGCGTCCATCACCAGAACCCGGCTCCCCGCCCCGCCCGCCGCCGCTGGACCCACCCTCGGGTTGTGGCACCCCCTGCCTCCACGTGCTCGGCTCCGTCTCCTCCCTCTTCCCGCTCCGCTGGAGCTCCTTCTCCAGACCTCCGTCGCATCCATGCCGCTATTAAGCAAGTATGCGGAGCTCCGTCGCATCCGGCGGGGAGAAGACCGCCTCCCTACTCGCCGGTGAGTCGCTTGATTGCCCTTGTGCTTGCCGGTTTTCCTAATCCTGTTCTGCTTGCGTGCGGTAGCGTGCGGGGAGTTTGAGGCGGATTCTCGCAGCGGACCTCGGGTGGAGGGGTTCCCAAAGGGCAAAGACCGCGAACTAAAGATCTCCTCGAAGGTTAAGTTTTTCCTATGGCAAATGTTTAACAACAAGCTACAAGTTACCACAGTCTTTGCTCAAAAGAGGGTGGAAGGGATGCGGAAAGTGTTGTCCGGATGATGGTCTTGAGTTTATTGATCATTTTTTTTCAAGCTGTCATGTGGCGAGATTTATTTGGCAAATGGTTAAAGAGATTTGGCGAGATAGAACCTCCCAATTCATTGGATGACTTTTCTTGATAGATGGTTGCGTAGCGTAGGGGTACATTACCAACTAGAGTTGTGTTTTTTGTTTTTGCTAGCCTTGCATGGGCGCTTTGGATTAACAGGAATAAAATGGCTATTGAAAAAAGAAATATCCCAACTCACCCGCGATGTTGTATATCTTGCAATATCTTTTATGCAGCGGTGGATGATCCTACTCAAGAATAAAGAGGGGAGCACGTCGAGCATGTGAAGGAGGAGATTCTAAAATTTTTTTGAAGGCTTCGTTCCAATAAATTTAGTTTCAAGCGATGTAATAGAGCTTTAGACCTTGAGGTTATGTAGTGGGTTTGGAACAAATCGCTGTCTTTCTTTTGCTTAATCTTGTAAGCGGTAGCAGTATTATCTTGTCTTGTCTTTGGCTTTCTTAAAAGTCGAGTTTAATGAAACTCTTTTCAAAAAAAAAAAAAAGATCTCTTGATCACTTCCACTAGAAAGCTGCATTTCTATAAATAATAACCCGCCCTTCTTCGGGGTTCAAAACAATACAGTTCTTGGATCGGTAGATATATCTCCAATTCTTGGATCGGTAGATATATCTCCAAATTAAACCGATAAATAGAGAAGATATCATTCTTGGATCAGTAGATATATCTCCAATTCTCTAGCTATTTTTCTTAAGTATCACCATCGGATCATACACGAGGATTGTAAAAAAAACACCCGCCGTTCGTCCATCCTTGGTGAGGCGCACAAACTAGCATCTGAGGTTCGATAGAGATTTAATTTTAAAGAAGAAGAGTGAAGCTGCTAGAAACCCGGTTGGACAACCTCTAGGTCGCTTGAGGCGGCCATGAGCTGAGCGAGAGATGGAGGGGGCCGTGGAACCGGTAGGTTCATGGACTGTACAACCTCCTCACCTTCACATTAAGGCCCTTTGATGATCCAACAACGGTTGAAGAATCGCTCACCCTTTAGTACTGATCGAGTTCTTCTCAATTCTTGATGATGTAGTAATGGGGTCATCCTCGGTAGCTGAAAGCGTAACATGCACAACTGAGATCTCTTTATTCACTTGCATTACGCCTTTACCTTCGTCGGTCACCTTATGCACGCAAACTTCCATCAAACTAGCCCGAACATTCGATTACGTTCTTGAGCCCCGAGTTCAGCCTTTCCATTCCCTTTGTCATATTTACAAAGTTCGGTCCCTCGCACTCAAATTCAACTCTTTCCTTCCATCATTTTGATTAACTCTACTACTTCAACGAGAGGCTTGCTATTGCCACAACACCCGCCATTGAAAACTGAATTCTCGCTCCTTTGTTGCGCCTTCGGTTAACTCACCTACTTGATAAGCTTGTTGTTGCTATAAAACCCGGACTTCAAAGCGAGAATCATTGGTTTGAAGCTCAAGATCACCAATGATCTCAAGACTCAAATACTCACAAAGCTCAACGGTTTAGGTTCGTGTTGTGATAATCCAATCTTGCTCTTCCAAAAGCGTGACAGGGCGGCTCAACTCTCGATCTCAAAATCAACCACTCTTTATCTCGCAGACCCTCTTCTACTACTGACCGCCATCATCGAGCCAAACTCATCAACACAAGAATTGAACACTTCCTCGCCCCTTCTCGGCAGCTCCTTGCTGTACAAGATTACTGCGGCGAAAGCGGTGACGATAGACATTCCATCGAGATATCCCGAAAGCAACTTCCATAGGGGATCGTCGAGGGGCCAAACCGGGACGGGGCGCGGTGCTTCGGCCGGCATAGCTGGAGGTCCACCGCCTTGTACGGCGGCGTGGTGGAGATGACCCATTTGGGCTTGAGGATCCCCCGCTGCTCCGGCTCGTCCCGCGGTGGCGAGTGCATCGACAAGCGGGCGTGCGGACCCGATTCGTCGCATCGCCCCGTCGGCGCTCGGCCTGGCTGGCTGCACGGCGCCTCCTCCGGTGGCAATGGATCGTAGTTGTGGTTGTACCCACTGCGTGGAAGGCCGGATGATGAGGGGCTGGCCGGTGCGGCGCGCGCCCGGTATGCCAGAGGATCTCCGTGGCCCGCTCCGGCGCCCGTGGGAACGGCGGGATGACATGGAAGCGGTGGAGGCGGCGGCGGCATCGGCGGCGAGGATCTCGGCGCGACGTGTGTGTGAGCGTCGGTGGCGATCAGTTTCTCTCATCGGCGGCGTAGATCTTGGACCCGAACGCCTTGGACACCCCTACGAGGACGCCCTCCCGCCCTAGCATGTCGCAGACGAGGTACACCGCCGGCCGCTCGGGTGCTTCGACGCAGCGATTGATCACCGGGCGGATGGAGTCCTCCCCCCGGGAACCGCAGCGCACGGCCAAGGTGCGTCGAGGAAGAGGTAGTCGATGCGCGGGCGAGGTGCAGCGGCGTCGGGGGCGCTGAGGCGCTGGAGTCGGCGGTGATCACCGGTGTGCGGGGCGGCGCCCGAAGGGGCCCTCGAATAGAACATCACGGCGCCCGGTCCCATGTTAAAAGGGAATGGATGAGAATGGTCGGTTATCCGATCACGAGGGGACATGAGGAAAGAGGAGGGGGACGCGAGCTGACCTGTAGTGGTTGGCGCGCCGGCCGGTGACGGCCAAGTCGCCGTCGAGGGTCCCGGGCGCGGCGCGGCGCGGGTCGTTAACGTTCGGCCACGACTTAACGACCGCGGTCGAGCCGGGGGAAGATGCGGAGGGCGATGAGGATGGTGAAGCGAGGTGTAGACCGGGGAGACGGCGCGGTGGCGGCGATGCCCGGCGGAGGTGGTCCCGATGGGCGTGCGTGAGGAAGCGGTGGCGCTTCAGCGGCGACGCCGGGTCCACGTGTCCACCGCGAGCGGCGGCCACGGGGGGCATCGATCGGCATCTCGGCTGCTCGTCTCGTCTCGTCGGCGGGCCTTCTCCGGGCGAGCGATCCGATCCGCCGATTGGATTGGATTGGCGCCGCGCTCCGAATTTCAATTTTCAGCGGAGGGGCGGGAGGAGAGTGGAGAAAGCGAGAGTTGTTTTGTTCGTTTCACTTCCAGCCGAGGGGACACTACACCGAATAAGTTATTAGTGAGCGTGGGTTGGAATTCAAAATATATTCAAATCAGAAAAATTGCCAAATTTTGTATAGATAAATTCTCCACTTAAGTTATTTATTTCAAGATTCTTGGAGAGCTAGAGCATTCCAAATTTGAACAAAATTTTGATAATAATAACATAACATAGAAACGGGTTGTTCGCGAATGGCTGATTTAATAGTATCATGCGAGAGAACAAGATGAAGCAAGAACAAGCAAACATTGTCAAAGAAAGAAAGACCTAAGCTAGGAAGACAAATATGGACATCCCACGGTCCGGACTCAAATAGGGACGACAACACCGTCGAGGCGCTTGCGGCCCCGGCAGGATTCTAATCTCCAACGCAGGGTCTTAAGCGCTAGCCATGGCCATGACAAGGGCTCGAGACCTACACGGGAGATTATAGTCCTACGGCCACGAGCCCCTCTCTTTTAATGAGTACCTATTACAACCATCTCTTTGTATATTCACTTGGACCGCACCACACCTTGGGCCAACAACACAAGATCTATTATCTTCAAATTGCTCCGGAGGGATAGATAGATGTGTATATGATCTTCTCTTTGATCCTTTTAAAATCTCCCACGTAGTTCTTTGTGGTTGTACCTAGGATCAACCCGAAAAAGGTATTTAAGACAACATAATTTGTGTACAAGTTCGATTCCGGGTGTCACATAAATTTGTATGCAGACAAGATACGTGTTCACTTGGACCTCACATTGCCGAGCTCATCTATCATCTTGACTAGTTTCCGTGCTTTGCAGCAAGCAGCGATTCAACTAGCTAGATTTTGCTTCTCGGACCCCAACCTTTCGTATGAAGTCGGCGGCGCTTGACATTCTCGATGTGGAAGAGAACATGTGGAGGTCCCGGACCTTTGTTAAATGAGCGAGTAGAGAGGCGACCATAGCCGAAAACAACAACAACCACCACTCGCACAAGCTTAACGCACATCACCCTGCATCCGGCCAGCCTAGTTCAACGGGATGCGGGCAACCAAAACGACCTATTTATAATCTCCCGCATAGGTCTTTGTGATTGTACCTAGAATCAATCGGAAAAAAGTATTTAAGACGAGATAGCATGAGGATATGCAAGACAAAAACAAAACCTTTGGATCAGATTTTGGATTCTCAAAATCTTGATTAGCTAGATTTCTAGAATCTAGATTTTTAGACAAAATCTGAATGTTGTGTTTGGATATCTGGATTCTAGAAAAAGATTTTATGGTTGTAGGCATGTGGATGGGCAAAATTAGGTAAAATCGCTCTTGGGCTGATTCTCCGGATTTTTACAATCCCGGCTATCGATTCTAGAATCTAGGGCACGTAGGTCTTTACCCAACAAGATGTGCTTCTCTTCCAACATTTTCTTCGGCGGACGCCCCAACACCGAGATCTGACGGCCGGGACGCGTGCGCAACGACGGCGTCGGCAATCTGTCGACGCGCTCCCCGCGATAAACGCCTCGTTCGCGACCTCGCCCCGCCGCCACGGACCGCCACGGGGCCACGGAGGCCTCGCGATGGACCCTAGATCTGCAACCACCAAAAAAACAAAACTTCTGTATTTCTTTGTTTCAAAAACCACACCGAAGAATCATATCTAGCTCCATGGGTGTGATAAAGAGGTGCACGCCAAGGATGGAGACGCGAGGCGCCGAGGGCGAGGGCGCGAGGCAGACCCCTGTGTCGGACCGCTCTCTACTCTTTGTTGGGTGAGAAGAGTTTGGAAGTCAGCAGAAGAGGCGAGAAGAGGGGTACTACTACTAGGGGTACTATGGGAGATGGGAGAAGGAAGTGACGAGAGACATCGAGAGACGAACACCATGGCCCCACCGGCACCGGGTTTCTTCCAAGTTGGCGATCGTAACTTGTGTACTACTACAGTAGTACTAGTATTTCAAATTTGAAAACAGACTTAGGCTTTTGGCGGCACTCCCAGATTAAAAATAGAAATCGGGTTTTTTTTTTTTTGTGAAGGGATAGCGAGGAGCCGAGGACATTGCGCCGTGCTCACCCGAATTTCAATTTTGAGCAGAGGGCGGGAGGAGAGTGGAGAAAGCGAGAGTAGTTTGTTTCATTTCACTTCCAGCAGGGGGCACTTGTTCCTGTACCGAATGAGTTTTGTAGTGAGTGTGGGGCTAGTGGCAAAATAGTTGGAAAAGCACCATTGTTAGAACTCCCCGTAGCACTTTCGTTTGTATTTGGTAAACATTGTCCAATCATGGACTAAATAGGCTCAAAAGATTTGCCTCGTCATTTACAACAAAACTGTGTAATTAGTTATTTTTAACCAACATTTACTGCTCGAACATATGTTTTTTGGTGTATTTAATGTGATGTGATGGAGAGAGTCTAAAAATTTGGAAGTTGGCTTAGAAATAGTATTTGCCAACTAAACGAGGCTTGGGTTGGACTTCAAAATGTATTCAAATCTGGAAATTTGCCAAATTTTGTATAGTTACATACTCCCTCTATCTTAAGTTATTTGTTTCAAGATTCTTGGAGAGCTAGAGCATTCCAAATTTGAACAAATTTTTGATAATAATATTGCGAGAGAGAGAAGGTGTGTTCTGCTAACATCATTTTGGTGATTTAGTAGTATATATCCTATGAGACGAGAATAAGATGAAACAAGATGAAGCAAGAACAAGCAAACATTATTGCGAAGAAAGAAAAACGAGACCTAAGCTACGAAGACAAATATGGACGTCCCTCGGGTCCGGACTCGAATAGGGATAACAACACACGCTTGCGGCTCTCGGCGGGATTATAATCTCCAGTAGAGGTCTTAAACGCCCGACCATGTGCATGACCCCTTGAGACTTACACGGGGAGATTATAGTCCTACGACCGCGAGCCCCTCTCATCGATGTTTTCGTCGATGTTAACGGGGACAATGAGTACCAACTACAAGCGATATACTACTATTGACTTGGACCTGACCGCCGGCGGAAGGAGGCACACCAACTCGGCACACCAACTCTACCGGTTCACGAGGGGTTTGATCGTTTTGAGCACCGGTTGGTTGTGGAGAGTCTTAGCATCGATTTTACACCCTAAAAATAGAATAGCCAACAAAAATATTGCTTCCTAGCGGTTTCACGTATACATTTATTGGTAAAATGACATAGCATCTACAAGAGTTTGCTAAACTAGTTTGCCATCCTTGGATTTTTTGCAAAAACAAAAAAAATAACTTGGCTTACCTTATTTCAACTTATTCTCTCACGGAATACTATTCAATTAGCCAAAATCAGCCCGAACAGATTCGATATCTTTGTAGTAGTAGTACTGTTGTAGGCTTTTGGCGGCACTGGCACTCCCAAAATAAAAATAGAAATCATTTTTTTTTTTTTTCCTTTTTTTCTTTGTGAAGGGTCGAACAGTAGCCGGTACGAGGGGGCACGGGGCCCTGGGAGATACTGTATATGCCGTGCACTTGAATCCTTTGAGTACAATAGGGCCCACGCTGCCATCGTTGTTCCGTCCATCTTTGGTGCAGGCAGCGCGGTGTCATCGCACTTTTTGCATGCGATCCTCTGAACTCCTTTTTCCATTTTTTCCAGGCACGGGTTTGTAGAATGCGTTGACTACAATGACCCGACCTGTAGGGTCACATATTGGGTCATTTGACAGGCCTGTTTGATGCATTATGGGAGAAGGAAGAGACAAGAGGCATAGAGAGAGAAAGAGACAGAGAGTTTGGCCAAGCTCCTGCGTCTCCATTTGATCTAGGGCTGCCAAATTTGTTTCGACACAAGGCCACAAGGCCGAGCCTGACTCTATTTGGTCGTCTGCGGGGTCGTCTTTGTGAGAGAAAGTACTCTTGGCCGGCATTTGGTCGGGCGATCTTTGTGAGAGAAAATACCGCTGGATTGGGTGGCCGATAAGCCAGCGACTCCTTCCGTCTCAAAATATGCCAAATTTGATCTAGAGCTGCATGTCGCCGCCCCTCGCAGCAGCGCACCTACGTCCGGGGAAGGTGCGCCACCACGGCTGGAGGAGCGGCGACCCTCGCCGGGCGCCGCTGTCTGCGAGATTTCACAGAGAAACGGGATGGAGAAACAGGGCCCGCGTTTCCGAAGCGGGGGTTCGCTCCGATCCGCGAGAGGCGGACGGACGGCGGAGCCGACCCGCATCCTCGCGAATATTCCTCTCATGGGTTGGCTCCGTTCCTTTCTTCCTGCATCCAAACACCCCGAAAAAAGAGGTTCAACCCCAACCCGGCTCGCTCCGCTCTCAACCAAACACCGCGGCTAGTTTGTGGATAAGTCAAACCTTTATAACTTTGACCATATGTATAGAAAAAACTATACATGTTTACAATATGTAATAAGTATCATTAGATTGATATCGGATCATACTTCCATAATAAATTTTATTTGAAGATCTAAGTATCACTATTATTATTTTTATATACTTAATAGTCAAACTTCCGTCCCAAAATATTAGTCGTTCTCGGTTTTGTGTCACAACTTTGACTCGATTTTTACAAAATAAGTGCAACATTTGTATCTTCAAATAAATTTGTTAAAAATTTAGGTTCAAAGATTTTGGGACGGAGGGAGTATTCATCTGCACACCATCTGTTTAGAAGGCACCATCTGCAACATACTACAGCTACTATACTACTATTCACTTGGGCGCACCACAATGATCTAGTATTATCTTCAAATTGCTCCAGCACCATAGAGCGGATGGATATGATATTCTCTTTAATCCTTTTATAGGGCATGTTTGGCGGGGGCTTCTTCTTGGCTCCGGCTCCTCAGGAGGAGCCCTACCAAACGGTGCGGGAGGAGGAGCCGTTTGGAGCCGTTTTTTTAGTGGAAAAAGGAGGAGGCTGGGCCGTTTTGGAGGAGCCCCAATTTCGAGCTTCTCCAAAACGGCTCCGGCTCCTCTAGTGAACCCCTTCCGAGAAGCCACCAAACACACCCATAATCTCCGGCTAGTTCTTTTTGTGGTTGTACACGATCAACCCGACAAAGGTATTTAAGACAACACAATTTTTTGTACAAGTTAGATAGAATGAGTCACATAAATTTGTAAGGCGACACAATAGACTACTAGTTCCTAGCGTTCGCTAGATCCGGTGTTAGGTGCGCCTCCAAGATCGTCCGCATCCACAAAGATGATGAGGTTGGTAAGACATGACGAGGCCACCCTAGGTGTGGGCGGGAGTGTAACCATCGAGTTTTTCATCCAGATTTTCGCCCTAGAAAAATATGATGGGGAGTTGCTTAGTAGAGTAGCCAACAAGATATAACTATGACAGGGCTACTAAACCATTGCTTTCATGTATACTTCTTATGAAATTTACAATTAACGAGAAATTATGAAATATGACCCATGTCGCACGAATTCTTATGAAATCTGGATTTTTTCAGGATTTTTCGGATTTTAACGTAAATTTAGGAATTTCTTTAACTTCCTCTATATATCCTGGTCATCACCCTTCTTTCTGACACTCTCCCGCACTCATTCCTCCTTTATATCTCTAATACTCTATACCAACTATTATTAGTGCCCTTGCCAAAAAAAAAACTATTATTAGTGCGGCCTACTTATAATTTTATCTAAACATATCCATGTGATATCTAGTTTTGAAAAATTTATTAAAACAAATTTAATGGTGTAATCGAATTTAATTTAGACTTTTGGTTTGTCAGTTATAACATTTTTAGGTATTTTAAATTGTGCAGGGCCCGCGGTGGTATCAGCGATCTTTTCTCTCGTTCGCTTCATCTTCGCACTCCTCCTACTTGACTCGTCCACATGGCACATTGCGTGCTTGAAACCGCGAGACAAAAATTTTCATCACTAGTATAAATTTAATCCAACGCTTCGCGACAAGGAACCGAGCGTTCACGTTGCAACGGCCACTGACTACGCCTCTGCCGCCGCGAGTCCCCGTAAAATGCGATATTGTTGGAAAAGGTTTCGGTCAAAACAAATTTACGGTGTAATCGAATTTAATTTAGATTTTTGGTTTGTCGGTTAAAACATTTTTAGGTATTTTAAATTGTGGGGCCGCCGGGTGGCCTCTCGTCTAGGAGTAGTACTAATCCGGGCTTGTGCGAAGGAACCGTTTTCACGTTGCCACGCCCGGCCGTGCGTGCCTCTGCCGGCACGAAGTGTCTTGTACATCGGGGGTCACGTATGGAGTCATTTCACATGCTTGTTCGATCGATCGAGAGAGAGAATGAGGTGGCGTTCGATGCCAAATTTGTTTCAACACAACTACACAAGGCCACAATTTGCCTCTTACGGAACAAATCAAGTTGAATTCGTTTGTTGAGCCACAATGCACAAACTAGCAATCTGGGTTCAATCTGATTCAAGTAGGGAGACATGTTGTTTAGAAGGCGCCCTCCTCCGTCCGGACTCAGTCTGGACAACAACACCGTCGAGGCGGCTTGCGGCCCTCGGCGGGATTATAATCTCGGTAGCCGGTCTTAAGCTCTAGCCATGGGCATGATTAAGGCTCGAGACCTGCGGGAGATTATAGTCCGACGACCGCGAGCCCTCTCGTCAATGTTACTTGGGGATAATGAGTATCTAACCGCTCTTTGCTACTATTCACTTGGACCGCACCACACCTCGGGCTCACAGCGCAAAATCTATTATCTTCAAATTACTCGGCGGCATGGATGAGTGGGAGGGCGCGGCCAAGGCGAGCTACCATTCAATCAAAGCAGGCGGGCTAAGGCATAGGATGCAAGACATGCGGCATGAACGGCCTGCCTCACTTATGAGGCGAGGCCGGCCGATAAGATAGCACAAGAAGGAAAACACAAGAGAGGTGGAAAAAGGATCTCCAAGCGAAGAAGATGTGCTTTTCTTGCGACATTTTTCTTCGCCTCCCTCCCCATCCTTTTATAATCTCCCGCGTAGGTCTTTTGTGTTTGTACCTAGGATGAATCGGAAAAGGTATAAGACAACAAAATTATTGAGCAATGTTGTACTACAAGCTAGATAGCAAACCTTTTTTAGAGCCATTCAAAAAAAAAAAAAAAACCCTTCAAAAAAAAGTAAGGATAATGCACTTTACAATCTAGATTTCGTGCTTGCAAGAAGATGTGCTTCTCTTGCGACATTTTTTTCGGCCTCCGCCCAAAACACCGAGAGATCGGAGCGGCCAAGACTTCACGCGGACGGGGGCGTTGGCAATCCTTGGCGGCGGACCCGTGTCGGACCGCTCTCTACTCTTGTTTGGTTGAGATGAGTTTTGGAAAGTCAGGACGAAGAGGTGAGAAGTAACTAGTACTAGGTGTGTAGTATGGGAGAAGGAAGAGACGAGGCTGCGAGAGAGCGCGCCCATAGCACTATATATGGAGCATCTTTGTATGAGGGAATCCGAGGTGGCAAGCGTAGAGTGTTTGATGAAAGACACCATGGTCCCACGGTTAATTTAGCCCTGGCAAAAAAAAGTTTGTAACTTGTTTGGAGTAAATTTAGCCGACGAAAAAGTTTGTCTTAGGAATGGCATCATTTTTTGAATTTGGGAATCCGGCCTCAAACGAAAATTTATTAGGAATCCGGCCTTTCGTCATTTTGGAAAAATATGCATGGTTACGACTAACAAAACATCCAAGTTTTCATCACGCATGTGATCGATAGATCGATCAATCCCAATTCAAAACTTGCTCATAGTGCTCACACAACACCGTTTCTGCGCATTCATACATATACTTTATATCCTTTGTGTGGGCCCACTTGTAATTTTATCTAAATATATCCATGTGATATCTTGTTTTGAAGAATTAATTGAAACAAATTTAATGGCGAATCGGAACTTAATTTAGATTTTTGGTTTTGTCGGTTATAACATTTTTAGGTATTTTAAATTATGGGGCCCGCCGGTGGCTTCCCTCTCGTCTAGAGTAGTACTAATCCGGCGCTTTTTGTGCGAGAAGGAACCAGAAGCGTTCACGTTGCCACGGGCCCTGACGGACTCTCGCCTCTGGCGGCTCGCGAGTCCGTAGTATTTGTTGGAAGGTTTTGGTCAAAACTTTTTTTGGGAATATAAAAACTCGTCGTTTCGTCCACCCTTGGTGCGGGCCAGCGCGGTGTCATCTCGCACCACTCTGAACTCCTTTTTTTCCAAAGACGAGTTCAGAATCGTAATCATGACATGCCTTAACACTGGCATAGAGTAGGTGTACTTACTGAGTCACGTATGGTGTCATTTCACATACTGTTCGATCGAGAGAGAGAGAGAGAGAAAAGCATTTTCAACACAAGGCCAAAATTTGCCTCTGCGGAACAAATCAAGCTGTAATCATGACATTCGTTTGTTGAGCCACAATGCACAAACTAGCAACATCGAAGAACAGGTTGGTTGTTTCAACTAAGGGTTTTGGAACAATTTAATTATTCGATCTGAGGAAAGCAAGACCTAAGCTACAAGACATATATGGACGTCGACACCCTCGAGGAGCTTGCGGCCGGATTATAATCTCGGTAGCGGTCTTAAAGCTAGCCATGGCCATGACGGGGCTCAAGACCTACATGGGAGATTATAGTCCCTACGCCGTGAGCCCCACTCATCAAAGTCAACTCAGAAACAAGCAAGAGTTTTGAGTCTTTGCCCTCGGTACGTGGACTGTGGTGTCGATTAGAGGAGAACAATATGCTCACTTTTTTTTAATTGCACATCGTTCCTCCTCATCCTTTGATAATCTCAGCGTAGATCTACGTGGTTGTAGAAGGCAGCATGAGTCACAAAGATATGCAAGACAAACACAAAAAACTTTTAGATCCATTGAAAACACTTCAAGAAAGGAAGGATAATGCACTTTAGAATCTAGACTTGGTGCTTACCAAGCGGATGTGCTTCTCTTGCGACATTTTCTTCGGCCTCCTTCCCAACCCAACACTAGAGATCGAGGCGTAGGGACTTGAGACCACATGAAGTCGAGATGCGAGCGGCGGGACTCGATCCAGATTTGCAACCATACAAAAAAAAACTCATGTATTTCTTTGTTTCAAAAACCACATGAAAAACCATATCTAGCTACTTGTTGCATGGATGTGATAAAGAGGTGCCTGCCCGGGGTGGGACGGCGGCGAAGGCGAAGGCGAGGGACCCACTGTGTAGAGAGCGGTGTAAGTTGTGTGCTCCCAAAGAGTACTACTAGTAGGTGTGTAGTATGGGAGAAGGAAGAGACGAGAGGCTGCGAGAGAGAGGCGCCCATAGTATACTACTATGGAGCATTTGAGGGAATGAGGTGGCAAATCAGAGTGTTCGATGCGAGACACCATGGTCCCATGGTTAATGTAAAGGGGACGTAACTTGTGCTAGTGCTAGTATTTGAAATGTTAAACATTGTTTGGAGTAATAGGACTTTTTTTTTGACAATGGAGTAATAGGACTTTGGGAGAATTAGGTGAAGAAAGTTTGTCTTAGAATCGGCATCATTTTTTTTTAATTTGGGAATCGGCCTCAAATCAAAACGAAAATTGTTAGGAATCCGACCTTTCGTCACTTTTTTGGAAATTCATAACTAGAGTTTGGTAACTCCAATTTTTGTGAACCAATTTTTTTTGTGCACATTGAGATATCTAGTTTTTATTAAAAAATATGAACTTGGCCATATTTTGTAGAATTATTTAATTTTCATAAAACGTAATATGTTGGTGTTAAAAAGTAAATAATTCTACAAAAACATGTGATTCTGACCCTTTAATAAAAACTAGCCATAAAGGGCACAAGTTTTTATTAAGTTTTGACTCGCCCAGAATGCATTGACAACACTAGCGTTCACAACCAAAGTAATCACTACGAATGTACAAGGTGAATCCCGGTGCAGCGTCTCGCGGCGTTTCCTCAGTGTGAGCGCTCATCGGGCGGCGTTTTTTGCCGCCGGCCAGGTTTTGGCAGCTCTGTCAACCCAAACCCTGCAAGATTTGTGTATCCATGCTCCGGCTTTCGGAGGGCTCCAATCATGGAGGAGGACCAAGCCCGGATTGAGGGAGTTTCGAGGCAATCATGCCGCTGGCGTAGTCGATCTCCTTGATCCTCAAACTCTTATCGGTGAATTCCTTGAGGATTAGTTTGTACTCCCTCAGTTCCAAATTGTAGTTCACTTTGGCTTTTCTAGATCCATTTCTTTTAGTATGTATCTAGACATAATGTATAACCGGATGCATAACAAAACCATTGTATCTAGAAAAGCCAAAGTGAACTATAATTTGGACGGAGGGAGTACCACGAGATGAAACTTTGAATAAAGTACTTGGTCTTTGCATTTGTGCTTCTTCCTTTGTATTTGTTCAGTTTCTTTCTTTCTTCAAGCGCGTACTACTGTTCGATACATCAACAATTACCGTTGTTTTCGTCTTTTATTGTTGTTTCGTGACCTATTATTTGATACTACCCTCCATTCCACAATACTTGCAATTCTTTGACTCATATAAAAGCGTGTTTATTTGCTCGTCTTATTCAAATTTTTATGTAAATTATGAAACAAAGAAAATGTCATTACAATATCTTTAGTGATGTAATAAGTCATAACAAAAGTGGTAATATTTATTAAAAAAAGCTGAATAAGACGAGAGGTCAAACACGAGTTTATATGAGTCAAAAACAGTATTGTGAACGGAGGGTATTTTTAATTTCAAGACAAGCTACGTATGGAGTACAAGCCATCACGTAAATGGCCCGTGTTGCCGGCCTCTTGCCCTTCTTCTTTGACAACAAGGCCCTCGCTCTTGCCCTCTAGAGTAGCCGGCCCCGTGCACTCAAGTGTCTCTGATAGTAGCGACGGACAGCCGGGAACGGAGGCAACACCCGGCAGCTTGCGACAAGGAACCCGGCGTTTGGCGGCGGCAAGTCCCCGTAAAAGTAAGGTTTTGGCAATATAAAAATGATCAGTAGTACACATATGCGGTACAAGACGGACTATTCCCCGTGACACGTGCTGATCATATCCACGCCTTTTGCATGCGAATCAGCTGCGTATGCTTCACACCTCGCTATAGTTACGGTGGAGCCACGTGCGTGCGCCGTTCCATCAATCCTTGTGCAGCCGCGTGAGTCACCTCCACGTGGGATGGTGGTGCCTCCCGACGGGCATGAGGGCACGTGCAATGGGGATGCTAAACATTGAAAGGCATAGTAAAAACTTTTTCTACTTTACTGTGACGGTGTAGTAGGTGCTTCATTAACGAATAACTAGTCAACAATACTATAATTGGCTTGTCACGGTAGGATTTCCTTCAAGCCCGGGCACAAGCATCGGGCACGCAATTGGCGGCGATATCCCAAGCGCCTGTGAGCCAAACGTCAAAAGCGCATGCGGCGCCGCTACAAGCGCTGCGTCTTTCTTCATACTAAACTATCCCAATGTGTGTAGTATGTGTAATCTATAAGGCCCTTTGGATTGAGGGGGTAAATAAAAAAGGATAGGAAAAGGAATTTCAAAGGAATCGATATGACATCCTTCTCCAATCTTACGCGCAATCCTATTGGCAAACAACCTTTGGTTGGAGTTGAGCTCGGAATCGAACTCCACCCAGCTCCATTTTTATTATTTTTAAGCTAGCGTGGCCATTGTTCCCCAAAAAAATGACCATCTGACCACGCCGCTCCCATACTCCGGCATCCCCTCTCTTCCACCTCGGCGGTCCACGGGCCGCCCATCGCCTCCCCTCGGCGGAGAGCATGCTCATGCGAGGCAAGGCACGCAGGTTCAGCGTGTGTGGGATTTCTTTGTCGATTCGGCGTATCGCGCTGATTGAGATAAGCGGCTGGCCGGGGCTCGCGAAGGTCGCCCGATTCATCGTCGAACAAAGCGCCACGCCCTCAGCGGTCACTCCGCCGCGGCCCTTCAACCGTCATCGTTGATTTGACTCCGCCGCCTAACGAACTCTACCGCCAAAGGGATCGACCTCCACCGCCACGGATCGTGCAAAAGGATCGCATTCTCCAGAAATGATCCCGTGAATATCCTATGAACCAAGGACCGGTAGGAAAAATTCCATAGGAATGCCTTGGGCCCATGTTTTCACCGTGAAACCATAGCCTAAATGTTTTCAAAAGCTGTTACATGTTTCTCCATGACAAGATGATCCCAAATATAAAGGCCCCCCTCCGTTTCAAATTATAGGTCCTTTGACTTTTTGACCTAAGTTTGACCCGATCGTCTTATTCAAAAAAATTTGTACAAAAAGAGTCAAATTTAAGTCATTCTTAAATACCATTTGTTAATAAATCAAGCCACAACAAAAAAGTGATATTTTGCACAAAAATTTCATGGATTTAAATTTCCATTTTAAAAATTCGGACCTAGTTTTCCATTACAAGATAATGCCAAAAAATCAAAAGTTTTAAACTAGAAAGTTTCATAACCTAGCAAGATCTACAATTAAATCTCAATTTGGTTCTTGTTTCCCCATCGACATCCATGCTAGTGATTGTTCACGAATCTTAATTATACACCATCGCAAAACATGAATATCTTGTACCATTGTCACTCTGTTCATTCATCATTTCGGATGCAATTAATCAAACATCCCGCGGCACATGAATTAGAGTAAGACAACACCATCCCGGACAAAATATAACACAAGATTACCCGCAATTAAAACATCTCACGGTGTTCATCACTACATGCTACTCGGAGGATCAATCGAAACATCAACCAATCCATGCATGCACACAACCAAAAGCTAGCAAAAGCTGTTCGATCTAAGATGATCTAGCTAGAGCAACAGACACACATATATATTAGACATACATTGTATGAGAGCATCATCGCCCGGCGTGCTTATTTCAACCTTTGCGGCGAGGAAGAACATAGTACACTTTCATTGCCGGATCCACACCTGCCGCTGCGGTACACCCACCGCGGCGGCCCACACTAATCCTGGCTCCCATTCGGCCGGGGTGCTGCAAGTGTTGTCTTCTAATCTCCGCTTGTGCACGTCCCGGCGAGGCGCGGTTGGGCGGGCGGGGCGATCTTTACAACAGCGGATACGGCACCAAATCATCGGCATCAACACTTCCAATGCATGCGAAGTGCTCACGGCGGTTCCACGTTCGTCGGGAATCGAGGCGGCGTCGCCGCCCGTGTCGCGCTTCGATCTCCCGCAACACCTCACCGGGCGCATGGCGTCATCGGCGGCGGCGTTCGCTTTGTAAGCGGCGTGAACATACGGCGGCGATGTGCGGGTCGGCGGCTAGTTTCGATGTCGAGAGGCGGCGAGGCGGTGTCCGCGACCTTCCACGAACACAGCGGACATGCACGCTCTGGCCGCCTCCGGGTTTGCGACCTTGGCGAGCTTTCGGTGATGAGACTTCAGAGTAGTAGCCGCCGCCCGCAGTTAGCCGGCAGTCAACACGCGGTCGCGAAGACCGGTCTAGTGGGATGCTCCATCCCACCGGGGGTCGCCGCCACGCCGCTTTCACCGCGAACGGTGGCCCGCAGATTGAAGAGCTCATCCATAGGATCATCGAGTGCATGGCGGCGCAGCGCGCAAGCTCCACAAGAATGTCCGGCGAGGTTCGATTCGCAAAGATGGGTTGAGGTTGGACGCGGCGTAAGGCTTTTTTGGTCGGAACCTCGAGGCTGACAGGGCGGTGAACCAATGCTTTTTGATACGGCGCTCTAGCATGAGAGCGGCCAGGGGCAATATGCGGGTGGCCGGGTGCGTTCCCCGCGCGGCGAGGACGAGGGCTTTTTTTAGGAGCGGGCCGTGAGGCTGCGACAACATGACCGGTGTTAGTACGAGCGTAATGAATGCCAATGCTTTTGATAGAGCCGCGTCTCTAACATTTACACCTTGCATGGTGCATCCTGCGTATCGTGGCAAGCTCGCGGGCGCTTTACGTCCGCCACCGAGCGCGACCCGCGTGTCATCATATTATGCGTGCGATGCCCGTCTCTATCGGCGAGGCACGGACGAGGAAGGGTGACTCCTATTCGCATAAAGATGCAGCTACCAGACGTTACCCGAATACTTCCACGATTTGGTTTGATACGCCAATATGCCTCCAATACGGTATTCACCGATATCGCATCCCGCCGCGCAAGACGCCGCTCGTTGCGGGCAGCCTGCCGCCCGGCCGCGTGGACGACCGCGATCATACGCGCAGGGGGCATGCCGCTCAGGACTCCGCGTGCGCCGGCCTCACAAGAAATGAGGTCAAATTGGCCGATCTAGCGACGGCCTCGGTCGCACTCTGAACCAACCGTCGGCGGGGACATGTCGGGAGGGGTTGTCGTCGCGGACAACGTAATTAACGAAGGCGGCGGCCTGAACGGCGGACACTGGTGTTGTTCAGCGTCAAGGGACATGCATAGCCGCGAGAATCGCAAACATGAACATAACATGAATTACATCGGATAACATGATAATCGCGCCAAACACCATCGACATATATAAACATGGTTTCGCCCATTATTCTACCCGAGTGCAGGACTAGTAGTTTCTAGGCCGGGAGGCTCGGGATAGGGTCGGGGGAGGGGTCTGGCCGCCCACGGCTGCGCGTGAACGCTGCCGACCGAAAGGCCGTGTGCTCCTCGTGACAACCATGATCTCGGAACCATGGCTCCACCGAGGTGAGGTCGCGGGCGGATTGCACCTGTCACCGCCATGGTCGACGGACGCGGTACCATGGCGACGCGACGCCGTGGTGCGCGCCTCCTCTGCAGCGCGGCGACGATGTCCTCCGCACGGCTCCATGGTTTCGCCGGCGTTCACCGCGTCGGCATTGCCCGTGCCGCCAGCAAGTTCTCCACGCCGCTACCGCCGGTCTTTGGCGTAATCAGGGAAACGAAGACGCGTCAAAGTCGCGGTTTGATCAAGCAAGAAAATATTTTCTGTCAAAAACCCCCACCCGCAACCATGGCGTCGGACTCGAGAGCCGAGCACGAGAGCTATTCGGCCACCTCGCATACATGGACCTGTTTGCAGAGCAGCAACATCCTCGGCGCACCCATACGCAGCGCTGAGCTCTCTAAGCAAAATGCGGCATGGCGTGCAGGCGCATCCAATCGTAGGCGCTCTGGGAGTCCCTGAAGCCTGGAGTGGGTATCGATGGTCGGACTGATGGCTGCAGCCTATTGATGATACCCTCGAGGATGCTTTCTGTCCGTCTCCCACGGGCGCATTAGGACCGCTACTCCCATGATGCAAACTATAAGCGCAATAAGACGGTACTGATCTTACCGAGGGTGGCAGAGACGCCGCCAGCGCCGGTGGGCGGGCCGGGATTGGTTCACCGATGGTCTCCTCCGCCCGATCGCTTGCGCGGCGGCTCAAGGCCACTCGCTCACGGCCATCGATCTTCCGCGGGAGCCGCCGGTAGACCTCGGCGTGTACGTGAAATCGCGTAGCCTCTGCGCAAGCATGTCGACGAGGAAGTCATGGCAGCGGCACTGCGGGAGCTTTTTGGTGGAAACTAGCTCGTGAGCGCCAAGCGCTGTATAAAGAGATATGTGTCAGGCCGCTGTAAGACGCGGAGTGTGCGACAATAATGGTCAGTGTGCTAGCACGGTCTGCGCGCGCGTGGGGCTCGGTGCACTCCGACGAGCGTGTGTCGAGCCAAATGGGCGGACGGTAACTATCCTAGTGCGCGGTCGTCACGTAAGATAGAAACTGGCGTCAAGGACATAGGCGGGCGCCTTTCTTGACGACACCTGCCCAGATGCACTCTCAAAGTCTAAAATGTTTGTCATACTACTACATATGTTTCTCCATGACGAGATGATGCCAGATCTACAAACGTTTTCTCGCTAAAGTGTTGGTGGATAATTGAGAACTACGTCCTGTCGCCACTGGGTGGTGGTAAATGTCTAGATTTCTGCAACATTTTGAAATTGGAGACCCTAGATATCCTTTACAGAGGTAATGTCAAACCATAAAATGGTTTTCAACTAGAGAGTTTCATTCGCTCGAGCGCAAGACCTACAATTTCTAATTTTGGTCAAGCTCCCTATCCCGACATAGTGCTATAGAGGATATCGCTCACATGTAATCTTAGAGATGTCTCGTGGTTTCATATAAACTCTATGACGATGTGTAAATCTTGTGAACAATGTTACCATGACGCGTCAGGTGAAGATGACGTACTGTATAAAGGTGTGTACATCTTAAGAAGTTGTGTATACAACTATATGTTCATGACTTCTTCTCAGAAATCATTAGATGCTCGAAAATGTTGTTTGAAGTTGGCAATTTTTGTGAAATTCAAATTTCAAATGTTGTCGATGAAACATGGCCAAGGATAATGAGAAGTAAGATAATACAATCGCTCGATAGTATACTATGATTTTACAAAATAGAAAGAGAAAACCATCATATCTGGAGTTACTATGAGGGAGAAAGACTGAGTACAAGTTTTGACCACGTATTAAAAAGAAAAGTAGGGTTCTTGGCCGGAAGCTCGGGCGCATGAGGTGAATAAGTCGGGCGCCCTGGGCAGAGGTTTGGCCGAAATTACTCGACATGACCCACGTAGTTGAACGCCGCCCAAGGAAATGGACGCACTTTTCTTCGCATCTAAACTATCCCAAATGCCATTTAAGCCAAATGTTTTCAAACTATTACATATGTTTCTCCATGACAAGATGATGCCAAATCAAAATGTTTTATAATGAAAGTTTCATGGATAATTGAGAACTACGTGTCAATCGCCTTGGGTGGGGTTTGTCTATCCAAGGTCACTTGAAACATTTAAATTTCAATTTCCATTTTTTGAAATTGAGACCTAGATTTTCCTTAAGGTAATGTCAAACCAAAAAAGTTTTAACTAGAGAGTTATTACGTCTAATCGTAAGATCTACATTTTAATTTGGTTGTTTCTATCCGACATAGTGTTAGACATTGTCTTCACAAATCTTAGAGATGTTCCTCGTAGGTTTCATATAAACTCTATGTGGATGTGTAAATCTTGTGAACAATGTTACCATGATGTCGCCCTATGAAGATGACTGTAAGGTAAAAGGTGTGCATCATAAGAAGTTGTACAACTTTTATATGTTCATGACTTTTTTTCGAAATCATTAGATGCTCCAAAAATGTTGTTTGAAGTAAAATTTTGAAATTCAAACTTCAAAGCGTTATCGATGAACATGACAAATAGTAATAGAAGTAATAATAATACACCGCCGGAGCAGCATGATTTTTAAAAAATAGAAAGAAAAACCATCAATTTTGGAGTTACTATGAGGGAGAAAGACTAGTTACAATGACAATCTCAAAAATTCATGTGTATCCAAGAAGGACGACGTAAATGTAGGAGGAGGGGAGGTAGGAGGAGGACGAGGTGACTAGGTCAAGGCCTTCCTCCTTTTTCTTATCATTTTTAATATATGTTCTGCTTTTTGTTTTGTATATTAATAAATTATATATTATTGCCGGTGGTGTTGCTCCCTCCTGGCCCCTCGACCGGCTGCTTCAGCTCAAAGACCGATTAAAATTAAATAGCTCTTAAATTTG
>JADLZK010010317.1:0-23239 GCA_015847255.1 Hyparrhenia diplandra
ATGGTGGCTGCGTTCTAGGAAGCTCGTGCCCAAGCCGGTACGCTGAGTTTTCGACTCCTTTCTCATAGGCTGAGCACTATGGAAGGAGCGGAATGCGTGAACGTTCAACGGGGGCACCAACCACCGCACCGCGCCTGGTGGTGGCCTTGCAGGATGAAATCGCCTGGTGCTTGGCGGGCTTCAAGCAGCCGAGGGCGCTAATGGCCATGATGTGAGGTTGGGTTCTTAGCTTTGTGTCGCGAAATTCATTCTTATGTAATCACAATCGGGTGTTGCATGGTGTGTGTGGGGGTTTCGTTAGCTTCGGTAACCTTGTATTGGTGTGATCCGGTTTATATTACTGTCAAAATCTATTGTGCTTGATGAACTACGCGCTTAAGGCGTGATCGCAAACAAAACATCATGTGCGCTGTGCGTATACGAGTACTGACTTGTACTCTACTTCCATCGAGGAAATAACAAAAATAAACTGAACAGGAATATTTTGTTTGCTAGCATATGCCACGTATGCGCACGTCAACGCTTTACAGTTTGTGTTAGCTTGCACCTTTACATGGTGAAATCTTTTTGGCCGTGTACGGCTAATCATCACAGGTGGTTCACTGTCCTTGTCGTCGAACAAGAAATTAATGGGTACACGTCGTCGAGTAGACAAGGCAATGCAAGTAACAATAATGTCTTAGGGCCTGTTTGGATCCTTAGAATTTAATTCATTGTGATATATGCTTAATTAGACATGGTGATAGTGCAAAGTGCAAGTGCATACAAAGTGCAAAGTGCATGCAAAGTGCAAGTACAAATGTGGAATTCAATTCTTATCTCCCACCCTATGAATTTGAGATAGGCTTATTTGTAAACTTTGGAAAGTTAGGGAATCTCAAATTCCAAACTAAACAGCTTAATTTATTAAGTAGATTCCAATTCCCCCAAATTCAAGGGATCCAAAGCGGGCCCTTAGATCATTTGCACTCCACCTTTTTGCATAATCCACGGGCAGAGAGGGCGGAGTACGTGCACCATCGCTCAAAGCTTCCAAAACCATTAGAGCTACTTACGTTGTAATAGGTGGAAGTTGGATGTCAGGGATGTCCAATGGGTATCCTCTAGATAAAAAATAAAATAGAAAGGGATGATCCTTCACTAAATTTGAATTTTAATTCATTTGCTTTAAAAATCAATGGATGTCCAATTTCTGCTCTGCCTTCCACCTCTACGTAGTAGGCAGCACCAGGGCGCCACGAAAGGCGCTACACGACAGATGAGACGACCGTCCGTCTCTCTCACTACAATTAGAGCTTGAGAGTCTGAGAAAACAGGAACCACAACTATGAAAACAAATTGCTGACATGATGAAGAGTGTTGAATGACATGAAGACGATCGCATGAGTTATGCAGCAATACAAGAAAAAAAAGAGTTCATCCGTCGTCGACTGCTAAACTTCAGAAAGAAAGGCCGGTTAATACTTTTCTTTTTAGGCATTTGCTCATGTCCTTCCAACTGCTTATTAGCTAGGCAACCTTCCTTTTTTTTTTTTTTGGTGAGGGAGTTTACAATATGTTTGTGCTCTATTTGTGAAGATAAAAATATAATTTGTGATGTGCGATGAGAAAAACTTTATTTGGATGTGTATTATATGTACCAATCATATATGCTGTCATCTGTTAATTGAAATGTTTTTAGTTCAGAAATCAATTTGTATGTAATATAAAATTAGATTAAAAAATAAAACAAGGGTTGCCTGACTTGCCGCGCATATCGTTGAGCCCAAAATGGTTTCTGCTAAATTGAAATCTAGACTTTACTACTTTTGCACGCGCAGGATTTTCTCCATCAGACTGCACACCATATTTTGGGTAAGTAAACATTAACAATGCCAAAAACTGAAAAAGGAACAAAGAAAGGGGAGATAGCAGGCACGAGAAGAATCCCGTGCGTCTTTCAGCTCCCTGAGCCATACAACACGTCTCCAAATTAGACCTGTCATTGTAAAAGCACTGTAAGCAATTATTTTCCACCATAACCAACATCTCACAGTACTGGATCTCAACGTAACCACAACAAGCAAGGAAAAATACCCAAGAAATCACTAATAATCACAAGATAATGAATCCCCTCCAGAGCACGGAACGAGATCCTGCAGTCGCTCTGAATCCCCTCCAGAAAAATACGCCGCCCCCATCATCCAAGCGCACGGGGAATTAGACTTGCACAAAATGCTAGAAACATCAGCCCAGCGGCCCATCTAAGCCCACAAGGGCAGTAAACCGCGCCAGAGCACCACCGCGGCGTCGCCGTCGCCGCCGCTGCTCTCTGCGCCAGAGCACCAAGGACCGTCGCAAGCGTGCTGCTTCTGTATCTTGTCCCTGCGGAGCTGCGTCCCGGCCGCCGTCGTCATCGCCGCTCCCTGCTCGGCTGACTGCAGACGATCTCGTTCCATGCCATGGAGAGCACGCGAAGCAGCTCATCGCCTTCTCCAGGCGCCGGCGATGGAAAGAAGCGCCTCGAAGCACTGGCCCTGGACAGGGTAGCGGAGGCCGCCGACGCAGTTGCCTCCGCTGCGTGCGCCGGCGAGGTGGTCCGCGCGATTCACGCCGTCGCATCCCTCCTCTTCCCCGTCGACTCTCAGGCCGTCGCCGGTGAGGTCCCGAGCCCTAACCTCCCACGGCTCCGCACCTATGCTTAAATATCTCATTCCTAGCACTTGTGGTCTCTAATTCGTGTCGTTTCCGTGCGCTCTCTCGCCTGTAGGTACCGTCGAGGAACCCTTTAGGAGCCAGGTGAGACTTTGTGATAGTTTGAAGGCATTAGTTAATTTATTTGAGCAGAATTCTGTCTTTTTTTTTTTTTATGAAATCTTGCTAACCAATATGGTTTCCTAGGAAGAATGATTGATGGGAGGTGTCTATTGAACCAGAAAGTCTGTTTTTGTTTACACATAAGCCGGTTTTTGCTTGCACATAGGCACATTGGTTTTATATTTAGATCATAAGAAGCCAGATATGCAACTGAGGTTGTACAAATTATATTCTGGGAAAAATCGCCGTCTAGCTAAAGCACTGAACTTGACTAATGTGCCACAAGATCTTGTGGTTTATTACATGAATAATTCCATCATGAGTAACCTGTTATACAGAGACCACTTACACTTAGATGAGAAGTTAGCAGTACCTAAGTATGGATTTGTTTGAACCTTTGTCTACTCATGAAAGTATGGAACATTTATGACAGTGCACCAAGTGTAAATTTGGGAGATAAATTAGTGTTTTCAAAGGCACATACCTCTTTCTGTGTAATATGGAAAATTTGGAGGTTTCACCACTTCCTGTTTTCTCAGATTGTTCAAGCTATTACCCTCAGCAATGATGAAAGGGAATCTTGGAGGTGTGCCTTTTATCATGGTCCAGCATTTCCTACTATGTCTAAGATATTATTTTGCTTGGCAGTAAGTGTACTACTCTGTTTTTACATCTAAGTATTGACAAACAATGAATAGTATCTGCCTCTGCCAAGTGCCAAGTGCAGTCTTATACTCTGCCATGATTCATTTATGTCCACTGTCAGCTACAATCTCATGGCATGTATTAGTTGTTTGCACTCAATACAAAATTGACTTGTGCCATCAATCGGAAGGGATCTTCTAGAGTTCCTTTTTTTTTTTAAAAAAAAAAACATTACAGATAAAATTAATTGAAAAATGAAGTATTGAATTTCATGTCCAAACTCATTTATATCCATTATGTCTTGGGTGAAAGCAAGAAAGGCTTGCTTACTGGCAATCTTGTGGAGCATTCTGTCTGTGCCAATCGTCCTTAATTATTTGTTCAATCATATTCCCATTACTTCTACTTGAAAATGAAAAGAATTCAAATGTGGCAGTGTTGAGCGAGAAGCAGATTCAACTTTTATTTGAACACAAGTTGTTTGTGTCAATGATATCCGTTCAGTATCCGATCCGTTTTCATCCCTACTAGAACTGGAGCTCATCTGTGTGGAAACAAAAGATGTTAAGATCCTTGGAAAAAAATAAGCATGTTGTCAGTTTGTTACCCTTAAACATTTTTAGCACTCTCAATCCATTCTGCCACTTTGGTTGTCAGATGTTTCCTTGAAGTGGTTGCGAAGATTAATGTCTCTGCAAGGAAAGAGATTTATGATTCATTTTTGTCAAAGGGCCTCCAACTGAAGTGATACAGGCTCTTGTTCCAGCGCTATCTGAAAAGGAAGTTTCTAAGGAGGACCATCGGACTTTTTTTCTCGAACCTTGAAAGGTAATATTCATAAATAGGTCCCCTTGCAGTTTAGTTTTTGTGGACTTTCACTAGGTCATGCCTTTGCCACATTTACGTTGTGTGATGTTTATGTATGTATACTGTTGTTCATTCGGAGTTATCGCAAAAGCAATTGAGGCACATTTTCATCTTATCTTTAGCTATTTGTTGCTGTTTCTTGGAAGTTTGAATTCCATGTGGTATCTCCTTTTGCTCTCACGTTATATCTTTTGAATTTAAGTTTGTTACTTAAAGAGTTTTACTTATTTCAGGCTTCTGATTCTATGCTTACTTGATAATAAGGGGTTTTCCAAATTGTTGTGGACTTTACTTGTTCTAATAAGCATGTTGAAGACATTCACAACCCAGATAAAACAATATTCATATCAAGGGTTGCACAATTACTTGCATCTGTTCCAGATAAAGCAAGACTGGGAGCTTCGGCTGCACTTACATCACAGTATCCTTTTCCACTATGGAGTACCTTATACTTTACTAGACAATTAACCTGAGTATCTTGTTCCTTCCTTGTGGTATGTTATGTTTCAGTGTGCCCACAGATAATAATTAAAAAAAAAAAAATTGGGTCAAAACTTTTTTTCCACTTATTTCTGCAGTTTATTGTTTTTCAAGCTCAAATAATGTTCTTCTGATTTGTACTTGTAATTGTAAATGCTTGACACAAACAAGCTCATTCTTCAAGCATGTTGTCAACCAACTTCTTGCTGGTGCAGAAGCAGCAACTCTTGAGTTGGCTGCGGACAAAGAAGCTAATGAACATTGTGTCTTGAGTTCTATGTTCCACTTTGTCGGTGAAGTTCTATCTCGTGTCTGTCGCCGTGGGTCTACTGGTGAGTATTGATCTCTCAAAGTACAGTTTTATATTTTGATTGTTCTATGAACTTGGAATATGTTTGGTAATTTGGCATAAAGTTTGTACAGTTTAAGCTTTTGTGGTGTTTGGTTGCTACCACTGTCACACAGAAAGGAATCAGATCATTTGCTTGTATGTCTGATAACATCTTGATGGTTTCAGGTATTTTAGTTGCTGAATTGATTCCTAAGATTCATAATCACCTACATAGATGTGTGCCACCAGATCATAGGGCCATAAGTCCTGAGATGATCCAGCATGTTTGCCAGTCTCAATTCTGGTTCAATATGGTGGAAGCAATGAGAGATCAGCATTCTATTGAAAGGTTGACAGAAGAGTTGCTCGTCAACTTGCATCACATCATATAAGTGATGAAGAATCTTATTGGATACTGTGGACCCTCTTTAATCAGAGCTTCAAGCATTTAACTGTCATGAGGTGAGATAGGGTCGATTTGAATTCTAAGAAACACTGGAAGTCAATCTTTTGGTAGCTTACAACAACAACATAGCCTTTTTTGTCCCAAGCTAGTTGGGGTAGGCTAGAGATGAAAACCAAAGGAAACAAGTATAAAAGAAACACAATACTTGTTTCCTCTGGTAGCTTAGTGATTAATTTTTTAGTTCATCTACATATGTGGCATGTTGTATGCTACTCCCTTCATTCCAAATTATAAGATTGTTTTGTTTTTTTCTATATACATAACTTTTGTTATGCATTTAGACATACACTATGTCTAGATGCATAGCAAAAAAACAATGCACTGTTCTTTCCATTTTTGGCTATTGCTTTGCACATTCTCACTACAATTATTTCTGATCATTGTGTAGTATAAATTATTCGGATGTGTTCTCTGAGATGGACTTTGTGATGAATATTGTTTTTAGTATGCCATCAACATTTTCAAGTCAACGTGTATATTTTGGCCTCTCATATAAGCACCTATTTCATTGATACATAATATCTTTTCTTTATATTTGTTTTAATGTAAATAATACCATCCACATCCATATCACTATGAAGGGCTATGTTTCATGCATTACTTTGGTTATACATCCTACCCATGCATGGCTATTCAATGTATAAATGGAGTAGGAAACTTTAGCATCTACTAAATTTGTGAAGTACTTCTATGTCTGTTTTTCAGTTTTTCCTCATTATGTAGTTTCATCTCATCTTACTTTAGGGCGATGTTTGTTGACAAATTTTTGCTCTGGAAAACATTTCCTTTGTGCTGCCTGAGATGGATTCTTCACTACACTGTCTTTGAATGTCCACCAAATTCAACCACAGAAACTCTGATGCAAAAGGACACCAAACTTTTTTTGGTATATTGCAAAGTTTGGTTAGTATTTGGTCCAGGAAAGAGTTTATCCAGTCATATTCAGTGGAGCAACAAGCTTGTATCCTTTGAGCCACGAAAAATTATATTGCTTCATTTTTTTATACAAATATTATTTGTTATCATTTTCCTTAATAAATGCAGATATTACTGCAGCAATTGGATTATGTTTGGAAAAGCTAACAAAAACAGAACTAGAAACAACTAAAGATGTATTGAATTCTATTCTTCAAGGAGTAAGCTGTGAGTTCACCCACGGTACATTAGCTTAGCAGAGTTTGATATGAATAACCATAATAACATCTTCTTGCTAAATTTGTTTTTGTCACTCTAGGCAGGTTAGAGAGCCCAATTGATTTGATACGGAAGATGGCTAGTGCTGTTGCATTGGCATTCTCTAAAGTTGTTGATCCGAAAAATCCTCTGTACCTTGATGACAACTGTTGTGAAAATGTTGATTGGGACTTTGGGGTTCTATCTCCAAAGGAGATTAAAGCCCCTTTAGATGCTGTAGAATCTAAAACTAAACCAAAAGCACTTGAGAATAAGAGAAGTGCAGGTGAGAAGAAGGCAAAAGCAATAAAACATGATATTCCAGATGTCAGAGCGAAAATCGTGGAGATCAATTCTATAGATCATGATCAAATTTCTGATACTGCTACTGAATGGGCAGTTTGAGGAGGAAGTATGTGATGAGGAAAGTATGAACGTGGATGCATACAGTGATTCATCCCTAGAGCCATATGATCTATCAGATGATGACACAGATTTTGCAAAAAAATTCAGCCACTTGAGTGATCTTGCAGCAACACTAAGAAAGCCTGATGATCCGGATGGTGTAAGTTCCCATTTACTACTATCAATAATTTACAAAGAAAAAATATTACAAAATCCTGATCTTTTTCTTTGCTGTTTCTTTTCTGTACCCAAGGTTGAAAATGCTCTTAATTATGCGGAAAAGCTTGTGAGGGCATCACCTGATGAACTACGCTACAACTCTGGCGACCTTGTTAGAGCACTGGTGCATGTTCGTTGTACTGATGTGGCAATGGAAGGAGAGGAAGATTCTGCTGAAGAAAAGAGACAGAAGGCACTGGTTGCCTTGCTGGTAACCTGCCCATTTGAATCTCTAGATGTTCTGACAAAATTGCTATATTCATCTAGTGTGGATATTGGTCAGCGCATTTTGATTATTGATGCTATGACTGAGGCAGCACAGGAGCTTGCTGAAACCAAAACTGTGAAGACAGAACAGCGACACGGTAACTTGATAACAGACACTTCTCCCTCTTGGCTGGTTCGAGTAATGCAGGACCTCCTGGGGCAGGCCCTTGGAGAGAGGTCTCTGAACAAGGAACACTTTTAAGTTGGTCACACCGTTATGAAAGAGAAGTTCCATCTAAATCGGGTCAATTGAAATCAGGAAAATCTAAGTAAATGGGGTCTTGGAAAAGCAAAAGACTTGCAGGTTGAGTGGTCTAAAAATAGATTTCCTTTGTATGCCGCTGCTTTTATGCTCCCTGTGATGCAAGGATACGATAAAAGGTCACATGGTGTTGACTTGCTTAATAGGGACTTTGTTGTCCTTGGTAAATTGATATACATGCTTGGTGTCTGTATGAAGTCTATGGCCATGCATCCAGAAGCTTCAGCTCTAGCTCCTGCTCTTCTTGACATGATAAAATCTAGGTATTCACCACCAGAAAAACTATCTACATGTTTAGAAACTTGTATGTCAACCTTGTTTTTCTAAATATTAACACAAACTCTTTTTCTATAGAGATGTTTCACGACATGCTGAAGCGTATGTCAGAAGGTCTGCGTTGTTTGCAGCGTCTTGCATATTGATATCTTTGCATCCGTCATATGTGGCGTCATCTCTTATTGAAGGCAACCAGGACATTTCTACTGGATTAGAGTGGATACGCACATGGGCTCTTCAAGTTGCTGAAGCTGATCCTGATACAGAATGCACATCGGTAAGTACTGTGATCCTTACTGGGAAGTTATATATCACCTGTATCTATGTGTCTCATAGAGTTCTGCTCCTTGGCATATTGTACCCCTTTTAGCCCCATAATCATGGTACACAGGTACAGAACTACAACCAGCAAGCAAGTTAAGGGAAAATGTAACATTGAATTCGAATGATGTGGCTTTTGCTTTTAGTCTGGAATGAAAGTTTGCTTACCTGGTGAAATAATTTACTATATCACCGCATAATCTTACAGGATATCACCTTTTTTGTTATCAGTAAAGTATAAACTTCACACTTTCTAGACATGATTGCCAATCATCCCATTTTGTTGTCCATCGAGTTACTGTTTTCAGTAATTCATGAGCTTGTGTTGTATAGAGAAACCTTGCTAGCAATCCATGTTGGATCTACAAGCTTGTGCTGTGCTGTGTAGGGAAACCTCGCTAACAACCAATGCTGGATATACAATCCCTGTTTTGCTTATCGTGTTTTCTCTCATGCTTGACTCCTTTAGATGGCCATGACCTGCCTGCGGCTACATTCTGAGATGGCTCTCCAGACATCGCGCGCACTGGAATCTGCAAATCACTCCAAGACTAGCAGGGTCATACCTTCTAAGCTTGACAGCATTATCCTTCCATTCGGAAACATGATGTGATAAAACTGTATAAGTTGTGGTGGGATGTGCCCCGCTGTTGTACATAACTTACGTAGCAAATTCTGGCTATTTAGTAGGTCTACTGCCAAGTTGTACCAGCTGTTTACGTGCTAGTCCTATGGCAGTCTGAAAGGTGAGGAGAGAGTGAGAGACTGAAAATTTACATATTTGTTCTTCTCAATTTTCGACGGAGCTGTAAGACATGTCGCCATTTCGTGATGGAGCCAATAACCAGAATTAATTAACAACTACAAAGGTTTGCCGTTGTTCGATTTGATATTGCTGGTGTGGCTTCGACGAAATAGTGGAAGCATCGCTGCAATCTGCGCGCCGCCGTGCGGATTCGTGCAATGGCGGCGCCGCGGGCGCGCACGCACGGGGAGCAGGGTGCCCGAGTCGCCCACGCGGCGGAAAGCCACCCGCCAGTCGGCCGTGCGGAATCGCGGCAGTTCCGACGCGCGCACGGCTATTTTTTGGCAACAGCTGCGGTTCGCGGTGCAAGTCGGATTCCGTCACCGAGTCGATTTCCCATTTGGAACTCTGGGAACGTGAGCGCGACGTACCCACGCCGCTCGCCTCCTGCCTTCTCTTTCTATAAACTTCCCTGCTGCGCTCGCCGCCGGCCGACGCCACCACCAGCGCACCACGGGACCGTGTTCCTAGCTCTCGGAGTCGGAGATGGAGATCATGGATCACTTCACCTACGAGATCCTCAGTCAACCGCTGCCCCCGGCTACGATCCATTCTCCGGCAGCGGCGGCCGGGGCTCCGGCTACGACGCCGTGGACATGGAGCAGCTGGACGAATACTTCCGCGCCATCGGAGTGCTCCCTCCGCTTCCACCCACCAATGCCCACGTGCAGCCGTAGCCCGCAGCTTCATTCTACGACGACGACGGTGCCGCCGCCCTGGCTACCTACGACTATGACATCGACGACGACGACGACATCTGCGCCAGTCTCCGGGCCATGGAGACGGACGCCAGGCAGCGGCCGTCGCCGGGCAGCGGCGTGGACACCGTGACGCGTGCAGCGCTGGTCTAGTGGATGCACGACTTCGCCCGGCACTTCAGCGTCGGCCAGGACGCGCTCCACCGCGCCGTCAGCTACGCCGACCGTTTCCTCTCGACGAGAACATTCGCCGTCACGGGCGCCGACGCCGACTACCAGCTCCGTCTCCTGGGCTCGGCGGCGGTCTACGCGGCGTCCAAGTACGAGGAAACCAGGGACGCCGCGCCGAGGACGATGAACGCGAGGGACATCGCCACCTGCTGCGGGTTCGCGGCGAGCCGGGAGGTGGTGGACGCGGAGCGCGCGCTGCTCGCGGCGCTCGGGTACAGGCTCGGTGGCCCCACGGCGCGCACGTTCGTGGAGCACTTCACGAGGCGGCGTCGGCGGCACGACGTCGGCAAGGAGGTGCAGCGCAGGGCGCACGCCATCGCCGACTCGTCGCTGTTCGACCACCGCTGCTGCCTGAAGCTCCTGCCGTCCGCCGTGGCGGCGGCCGCGGTCCTGCTCGCGAGGATGTGCCTGGAACCGGCGCACGGCCGCGAGCAGCTGCGGCGGTGGAGCAGGGAGCTCGAGGGACTGACCGGGTACACGGCCATGGACGTGTACGACGGACTGGACTGCATGTACCACATGTTGCCTGAGGATCCTGGCTTCGACGTCTCTCCACTGCTCTTCGCGGATCCGATTCCGAGAGCTGCCGCCTGCAGAAGTAGCCGGCATTAACTCCAACGTCCATAAGCGCTCTCGCTAATTTAGTGGCAGTTTTGTGTGTAAAGATTCTGCTTGTAATGTGGGATGTTAGCTTATTGTGTAGGCTGATGTTAGAGATGATATAAGTGCCCTCAAATGGTGAAATATAGATGAAAATATTCCACTTGCAAATAAACCCTATCTTTCAATTACGAGTAATAGTCACGGTGCAGATATTTACAACCTTGACACCAAGTAGCAGACTGCCTTCGTGGCTAATCGCAAGTCTCACGCAACATCAACGAAACAGGGGCGTGCAGTGTGCTGTTGTTGAGCATCTTGCAGCCTCAATCGGCAGACTACTACAATGACGCGAAGGCTGATACAAGCTAGACTGCGACGACGGTGACACAATTTAATCTAGGAAGTGCATGCAGTTATGAAACACAGCTGAAAGAGAGCAAGTCAAAATGATGAACTCACATGATAAGAACATGATAAGTGACGAACAGAACCATGGTTCAGCAGCTGAAACAGCACACCGCGAGACATTCCCCACTAATGTCTTCAGAATGGGACAAATATCTCATGACAAGAAAGCATGTAAGTTTTGCCTGGAACCAGCATAACGTGCTACTGTCATTCCCCACCACTAATGTCTTCAAATGGGACAAACATCTCATGACAAGAAAGCATGTAAGTGTTGCTTGGAACCAGCATAACGTGCTACTGTCTTCATTAACCCATACAGTACGGAACAAAGGGTTTTAGTGAAGATGGCATGGCACTAGTAACCCAGAAACCAAACAGGTGAGCTCATCTGCGTCACTGTTATCTTCTCTCACTGGTCAACAACCTAAATCATAAAGAAGAAATAATTGTTAGCACAATTCCAGCTGCCCAGGAATCAAACATATTGGATTTTGATAATAAAATAACAAGTGTAATTGGTAAATAAGCCAAACTGGCTTGCAAGCAGAAAATGGATCCCAGGTATATGTGATGCTTAAAAGTGCACAAGTGCCAAACAACATTTACAGTATACTGTCAAATTTCTCAGGTTTTTCTACTAACTCATTTCATCAGCAGAAAGTCATGCAAAGATAAGAGGATAAAACCATCTAAGTAAACAAATAGGTAAAATAGTCAAATCCCAGCACTATTGTCTTAATCGATTGCAAAGATAAGTGAATGAACCGTAACTCTTGTTAAAATTGAAGGAGCAATCAGTCATAGCTTACGAATCATCAAATTGGTACATAGTTTCTCTAGTTTTGTGTAAACTGTAAAGACCTTCGCTTTCTAAGTTCCAGCTCAAAATGGGCATTACTGAATTAACTTTATGAAAGAAGATCCAAAAGAAGGCAAACAAAAACAATGTAAGGTACAAAATGGAAGGATTCAATCAGACGCCTATTTACGGTGGCAATAGATCATTCATTATAATTAATGAAAGCAAGTATGAAATGCTAGGTGACAATGGCTAACATATCAACACATAATTCTGATGCATAATGAAAGGTAAAAAGGTACCGTTTCAAACTGTAGAAGTCCTGAAAATACACAAGTACTACTATCTAGCAGATTTTAGACATGAAATGCATACATATCACACAAGAGTTGAAACTAAGCTACCAATATATAAAGTTGGCAAGACTGAATCAGGTCTAAAGATAGATATCTATTTTAGCAACTCTAAAGAATATAAAGTTTGGTTGCTTGTGTTTATTAAATTGGAATAAGCAAACAAGCTCAGTTGTAGATTGAAACTAAACCTAGACCTCATCAAACTAAAAAATCCCAAGCCACTATTTAAGCAACAGAGCAAACAAACTAAAAAGTAAAAATAGCAACTTCTTGGATTCAAGCAACAATCAAATTTATGTACCCAGTAGATCATAACCATAAGAAACAAGGGGATATGCTAGTGTCTTCCATTCCAGTCCAACCAGCTTACAAACTACTGTGCATGCATCAAATCATCAGGACACAAACACATAAAAAATTGATCTCTATTTGATCAAGCAACTTTGCATAAACGAGTGACATGAACTTGGAAGCCAAGCAATGTCCAGCAAAAATTAATGGGCCCATGCTAGGAACACAGGCATCGAAGAACAAGGAGCTGTACACACAAGGTATATAACCAAGGTACAAAAAGGATCAACTACACGAGTGCAAGTTAGGACAGAGCCTGAACTAGACGAAAACTTATAATTTGTGAAGTTAACAACTGAGAAATGAAATAATCAAAGCAGTTCCTCAAATTCACACATAACAAAAATTATTACCAACAATTCAAAAGGAAGTCAGTATGGAGTGTTGGATAATACTGTGATGCCCAACACAAACTTCAAATTTGGTACCTAAGTATATACAACTTATTATGAAATTAGTTTGTACCAAATACTTTATAAGTATATACCACATCCTACAAACGGACAGAACACAATTCACCAAACTGATTACCACCAAGCTTTCTACAACTATGTGGTAATTTCCATGTTCTGAATATTTTGCGAGTAAGTGAGAGTAATAACTGTATAACAAATCAAAAAGGAAAAGGGTACGCTCGCTCTACTTCTGCAAGATGCTATGACAAAAATATGCATGCATCAGAGCATACAGATAATCATAAATAAAAGTAAAAACTGAGCGAGCCTCTCATCAAGCAAAACTTCTCATAAATAAAGATATGCATGCATCAGAGCATAAAGATAATCATAAAGAAAGATAAAAACTGAGCCTTTCATCAAGCAAAACTTCTTACAAATAAAGATAATGGAGCATTCATCAAGCAAAACTTCATATTAATTAACAAAGCTATGGAATTTACCAGAAATTCAGTTTCTTGGAGTGAGGAACTCAGGCGGCCAGGCCACGGTGTAGGCATAGATAGGGTCTCCATGCTCCTTGCCATCTGTCATCACCAAGCGCTCCAGTTTGCCGGTTTCCATATGAAACACGTAGCGCCCATATCCCCATGTACAGATGAACACCTTCCCGGTGCGAGCGTAGTCCAAGTCGCTGAGCCAGGTGCAAAGCATCCGCATCTTGCTGTCCTTGGGTAGCCCAGGCACAGTATGGAGCACTTTGGTCATGGAAATCTCCCTCTCCAGCATCCACCCCCTGTCACTCCTCCTGGTCTCTCCACGCACCCAAATCTGCAGATTCTCTTCGTGCACGATCGCTGCCATGCACAGACGGCCGTCCTCCGGCGTCTCCCCGATGCGGTACTTGTTGAAGCGATCCCCAGGACGGCAGGCACGGGCATGAAGGAGAATTCCAGCGTGCGAGGATCCAGCTGGAGCAAGCGGCTGGAGTTGCAGATGTGCCAGTAGATGTTGCCAGCGGCGTGGACGCAGCGGGCCTCGAACCACCACGGGTCGAAGTCCACGACGACCCCTGCCGCCCTCGGCAACGCGCGCCAGGTGCAGTCGCCTTGGCGGACGGACGCGACCCAGGCGCGCGGGAGGTCGCCGTCGATGGTGAGGCAGACGACGTCGAAGGTGAGCCTGCTGGGGTGCGCGCGCGCGGACGGCGACGCCGATGACGCTCCTGTCGCGGCGCCAGCGATCGTCAGGCAGCAGCGCGCGCGCGCGCCGTCGCGCGGCGGCGGCGGGAGCAGGACGCGGCGGCGCGACGCCGGGTCGACGACGAGGATGCGGGGCAGGAGCGACTTGGGGCGATGGCGTTGGAGGAGGAGGACGAGGCCCTGGTGGACGTCCTGGATGTTGAGGCTGCTGGCAGCGCCCTTGGTGAGGTCGAGGGAGAGGCGCGGGAAGGAGGAGGCGTCGTCGTCGTGGTGGAGCGGGAGGAAGACGGCAGGGTGGTGGGTCTTGTCCGTCGTCGGCTTCGGGGCGGCTCGGCGGGGTTCCTCGGGTGGAAGAAGTAGCCGAGCAGCGGCGGCGGCACGCGTGGGAGCACCTGGACGGCGGCGCGGAGCCAGGCGTGGCAGGCGAGCGCCGCGCGGAGGAGGTCGGCGGGGGTGAGGCGTACGAGGATGTCCTGCAGGACGATGTCCGTGAGGTCGGCGACCGTGGTCATCGTCGTCTCCGCCCGGGGCCGGGGGGAGGGAGAGCGGCAGCGGAGGACGCTAGGGTTTGGTCCGTACGGCCGCGGCACTTGCGGCCTCGGCACTTGCTTTGGGGCGCCATGAGACGAAGTCACGAAACGAGGCTGACCGGCCAGCCCGCTCCCATCCCATGCCGATGCCAGCCGCTTGTACAAAGGACAGACGGATTCTTTCCAGTAGTAGTATGTTCGTTTGAGGGATCCAAAAGGCTTTTTGAATTTGAAGAGCCGAGAAGGCTTTCTCTCCCATCCAATTTGACAGAGCTTTATTACTGCTTCATGTTCTCCATGGAAACTATTTCTTAGCTAAACTCTGATTTCCTATTGATTGTTTCTTAGCTAAACTCTGATTTCCTATTCATTCTTTTTGGATAAGGGTGTGTTTGGTTTGAAGTTCTAAGTCTTTTTTATAGAAGGACTTTAAAGAAAAAAAGACTCCCAGAGGCCAATTTGACAGACTTAACTAAAAAGCGATAAAAAAGTCACACCATGTTTGGTTTAGTAGGGATTCCTACTTTTTAAATTCTTCCCCAAACCAAACAAGGTCTAAACTTTGAGCGTATAGTAATTCTATATGCGTAGTTAATTAGGAAAAACTATTTTGTTAGCTCCTCACACCTTTGGCCATTTTTGAAATAATCACTTTACAAAATCAGCAAAGAGCTAGGAGTACTTTTTTAAAATATGCTGAATTATTTGGTTTTGTAAAGATCACTTCCTCGGTGGTCCAAGAAAAAAAAAAAAAATGCAACTTTAGGGTCTAGTTTTTGTCCTTAGGCTGGGGCGAAATGAAAGTTAAATTAGAAGTCATGTTGGTTGATTGCAAACTCGGGGGTTGGCCTACTAGAGTTTTGTTTTTTTTTCTTGCTTGATGCTTCTTGATAGTACAAACAACTTTCTTTTTAAAAGAACCATAGTACGCGACTGTTTATGGTGCTTCTTCCAGCCCACGTTATGTGTTCAAACTTAAGCAGTGCCATACACGATATTATGTTGGCAGTAAACGAAAGTCTGCAATTGCGGTACAAGGTAGAACCACAGACTTTTTCTTATTTTATTGATACGGACATAGTACACACTCTCTCTATTCGTACAATTTAGCAGAACAATGATGATACGATGACTAGCGATGCTGGTATTAGCTAAAAAACCGTTTTTGAGTACTCAGATTCAGATACGGTTGGGTACTAAATTTTTGGATTCAGATACTTATCGTTTTGACCCTTTCAGGGCAGACTTATATCGAAATATTGGTCCTGTTTTCATTGCTACACAGCACCTTTGATATTTACAATGGAAATTTTTGTTCATCTATCTATATATAAAATATACGGCTATACATTGGGTAGCCAATGACAATGTAGAACTAAAACCCACATGCCATTAGTATTTATCAGGCTGATGCTATATAAGTTAACAAGTGTTTGCTACTATATTTAAATTTTTCATTAGTTTATATTTTTTATTCCACAGTTCAGTTTACCGTTCCAATTCTACTCTCTGTTTGCTGCAACTATATTTAAAATGACCTATGTTTGATCAAATTTCTATCAAATACTATTCACATTTATGACTTCAAATTAATTTATTAAAAACCGTAACGAATCTAATGAGATTTATTTGATAACATAAATATTGATAGTTTTTATCTATAATTAATCGATACTTCCAATTACATTTTTTTTTTAAGAGGGAGTATTGTTTGGTTCCTTGTTTGGATGACGAGCAAGATTTTTTTTTTTTGATAAATTCGGCCCGTGGGCTACAGCCGCCGGATGCCGTTTTTAATTGGGCCCGTTCATTGATTGAGAGCCGGTTGTTGATGAAGTAGAAACGAGTCTAGGCTTCCAGCAAACCCCAGCCCGAGCACCCGAGACTCGATTCGACTCCGTGCGACCGAAGCGAGAGCCAGCGGAACCGAACGGAAGCGAGACTCTCCCGGCGGCGAGCGAGATGGACGGCGGCGCCGGCGAGGAGGGGAAGCAGGAGCGGCACCTGGTGCTGGCCCACAAGCTCTTCCTTCTATCCCACCCCGCCCTAGACGACCTCTCCAAGGTCGCCCTCCGCGCCGAAGTCCTCGACACCGTCAAATCCGATGGTACCGCGCCGCCGCTCCTCTCCCCTGCCCTTCTTCTTCCTCCGATGCGCGGCTCCTGATGTGATTCGGGTTTTGTGGAATCTCCAGATATGGCGACGCTGTTTGAGTCGCTGGTCGCCGCGGGTGTGCTGGAGGCGGACGCCGCGCTGCTGGCCGAGATGCGTGGGAGGATCGACGAGGAGATCCGCAAGCTCGATGAGAAGTGAGTGACTACTTCTTCTGCTGCTGCTGCTGCTCGGAATTCATCTGTTACCGTATTTGTGAATGCTTTTGTGGTAATGATAACTCAGATCGTGTCATGACCTTTTACTTGAAACGAGCCTACCTTAACCTTAGTTTGGGCGCTAGGCATGGTTCGTATAACTTGCAATGCGTTGCACTGGACTGATTTGTTATGGGTTTATGATTTAGCACTTATTTGCGGCGAGAATAAGTTTCTGCCTCTTCAATATGCTAGTGGGAAAAAAAAGTCCCCCAATGTTTTAGGGTTGTGCCTGATTGCGATCAATACCTATGTCCACACTAAGATCTAGTTGATTTCTTTGAGGTGGTTTGCATTCCAGAGTATGTTGTCATCCTCCCTGCGTCTATTTTTGCTTCTTGTGTTTCTGTGACATGGTCTAGCTAGGGTTGAGGAAGGTAGTTGGGTGTTCTAAGGACTACACTACAGTTTGGAGTTCATGGTTTTGATGTTCAATTGAACTGATATCTGATGAGTATGCAATAAAATTCAGTCAAGTATAGTTCAGTGTAAATGAAGTTAGCTTTGACAATCTGAGTGTGAATGAACATCAAGTTAAGATAACAAAATACACTAGAAATTGCAACAGAACCCCTGAATTTTCAACCTTGCAAATATATTTGTCTTTCATTGTGTATATAATGATGTGATTTACATGTGAGTTTGGAAGTATGTATTTTGTTCTTCCAAAACTGAACTCCTTTTTGTGAAGAATTGCTGATGCCGAGGAGAACTTGGGTGAGAGCGAAGTCCGTGAAGCACATCTTGCCAAATCCTTGTACTTTATAAGGGTTGGTGAGAAGGTAGGACTTGCCATGCTTCTACAATTTTATCTGTGGCCTTATTCACAAAAAAATGTGTCTTGTGGACTGTGGTTTACACATTGTTGAACCACTATTTCAGGAAAAGGCCCTGGAACAGCTTAAAGTCACTGAAGGGAAAACTGTAGCTGTTGGCCAAAAGATGGATCTTGTGTTTCACACTTTGCAGATTGGATTTTTCTACATGGATTTTGATCTGATCTCAAAATCCATTGATAAGGCAAAGAAGTAAGCTCTATCTGTTTGTAGTTCCAATCTGGCATTTGGCACACAGAGTTAGTGATGATATTTTACCATGTTTTTTTACTGGCTGTAGCTTGTTTGAGGAAGGAGGCGATTGGGAGAGGAAGAACAGGTTGAAAGTATATGAAGGCTTGTACTGCATGGCAACCAGAAACTTCAAGAAAGCTGCCAGCTTATTTTTTTAGACTCTATTTCGACTTTCACAACTTATGAGTTATTCCCGTATGATACATTCATCTTCTATACAGTCCTCACAAGTATCATCACCTTGGATCGTGTATCTCTGAAACAAAAGGTATTTAAACTGTCGACTCTGCTATGTTTCCTTATCATCATATCCTTGTTTCCTCGATAACAAGAAATTTTGTAGGTGGTAGATGCACCAGAAATCCTGGCTGTGATTGGCAAAGTACCTCACCTATCTGAGTTTCTCAACTCCCTGTACAACTGCCAGTACAAGTCATTTTTTGCTGCATTTTGTAAGTTCAGATATTTAAACAACTTGTCCATACTGCTGCAATATTATAAGATTACTGTTGGTGTATTTTGTAACTCGTATTGATATAGTCTATAATTATTTCCAGCTGGTTTGACGGAGCAAATCAAGTTAGACCGTTATCTTCAGCCTCATTTCCGCTACTACATGAGGGAAGTGCGCACCGTTGTCTACTCACAATTCTTGGAGTCATACAAGAGTGTGACAATGGAAGCAATGGCCACTGCATTCGGTGTAACTGTTGATTTCATTGACGAGTACGTGATTCTGCCGTTGCAATTCCCATGAACAATAATTTGGTTTTCTCATACTGTGTTGTGTTCATAAAAGTTTTCCTTTCACTTGTTGTAGGGAACTTTCACGGTTCATTGCAGCTGGGAAGCTTCACTGCAAGATTGATAAGGTTGCTGGTGTTCTGGAGACAAACCGACCTGATGAGAGGAATGCTTTCTACCAGGCGACCATCAAGCAAGGGGACTTCTTGCTGAACCGCATACAGAAGCTTTCACGGGTCATTGACCTGTAAGGACTGATGTTTGTGTTGGAGCTCTTCCTGCTCTTGCAAATGTTTCCCACCCTTTAAAGGTTGCTTGACTTAATTCATCACAGCTTCCATAAGACATGAGCATTGCTCTCCTTGAGTGGGGTACATGTATCCCAAGAGTTTATAGGATGAGAAAAGCGCAGATCAATTTCATGGACGTTTCATTTATTGTAAACGCTGTCCTGTCTTTAAGTTATTACTTCCTTAAGTTACTGGCTTGACAGTCTGATGCCCTTTTAATAACCTTCATAATGTGCTGCAGCACGTAAACAGATTTTGGTCACCCTCCTTTTGATCAAAATCTGTTTATGTGCTGCAGATCAATTTCAGCTTGAGCAAATAGTTGTTGATGAATCTGTCGACAGATGTATTGAGTCACCCTCCTTTTGATTTTCGACTGCACTTGCTGAAATTTGTTATTCAAATTTGACTACTACTCAAATTAAACCCTACATATGAAATTATTCCAATAGCGCAGCTTCATACAGTAGACAGCGAGATACATATGCTCTGATCACCATCCAAGATTCTAATAGCTTTTGTCTACTTCGCTGCAGAAACAACTAATTTAGTGTGTAATAATAGACAGCATCCACAGCTACCACATGGTTGTGCACGTTCCCTGGCGCTACCGTCCACACAGCACCGTCTATGAAAGGAGGCAGAAGAGGGCATGGCGAGCACTCATCAGCCCATGCTAAGAGAGTCACTGCCGGCCGGGTAGAACCTTCGTTCTTCTCCCATGGAGCCAGCGAAGCTCGCAGCTTTCCTTGCCGTCGCTGTCGTCGTCTGCGCTGTTGCCACCGCAGCTGATTACTCTAGCGGCGCGCCCGCCCCAGAAAGCTGCCAGACGCAAATCACGTACTTCACCAACTGCCTGGCCCGTTCTGAGATCCGCGGGCAGTGCTGTAGCGTGGTCGAGAGCCCCAAGTGCCTCTGCCAGCTGAAGCGGGAGGTGGCGTTGCCCTGTCGTCTGCATCGCCACCACGAACGCAAATGCTCCAAGGAAGAGCAGGCTCCACCGTCGGTGAAGCTGGACGAGCTGCAGCGCCTCCCATGCTTCAAGACACTCAAGTGCTAGCAACCGTCGCCAGTTTGTATTTTTGTTTTTATGTTCACTTGTTATTACTGTTCTATCCATTCGGCTTGCTATGGATGTAATCTAGCTGAGCTTTGTTCGTTGAGACAATTCCTTTTGTATCGATCCCTAAAGAGATGGTTGACTTCTATGTGCCAGTGAAAATTTATTTGCTTTGACTCTTATACATCAACATTTGGAATTAAGGTTGCATGTATACGAATGAGCATGGGCAGATGCATGTGCGGACCTTACCCATCTGAAGTATCAGTGGGAAAACAGCAGATCCTGTGTCCTTAAGCTTTCTGAAACAATTCCTTGCACAATTGGATGTTGCTGCCATGGATTCCACCCCAAATGCATCATTGGAGACAGAGAAAGTGGCTTCCTATGCTAATATATGGTTCTTCCACAAGTATGGCTTGCCCTTCTGTCTATATTTCTGTGTGGCATTCGGACTTCCTGATTTCTTTGGTTCATATGCCTTCTTCCTCTTAGGCTTGCTGGATGTTTGAGGATGCAGAAGGTTGCCGACAAGGGCCACGTTCTCTTGCTGAACTTTCATATTGGCATCACAATAGCTATATCCAAGATCTTTCTTTTTTTTTTTCGCGAATACGCACGAGTGTGCATATCTTTGTATTAGAAGAAAAGAAGCTATATCCAAGATCTTTCAATGGTATGAAAATTCTAGATTTCACTTACTTTGTGTAAGAAAAAAAAATGTTGTGTGCACAATTGCACATGTGCCTTGTTAAATCTTGATTGCTTCTATTCTATGTAGTGCAGTACTTCCTTTGTGTGTGAGATAGTACTTCTCTGTGAATTGATCATAGTATTTGTAACTGCCAGAGAATACTAGATTGTTAGATATGCTAACATGTAATGGTTAGAGGAGTTTCCCTCTCTTCTGCGTGAAAAAAAAAAAAAAACTTTCGAAATTTGGTTCATTCATTGTCTTGAGCATCTTGGCACTTCATTTAAGATTAGCATATCACAGCGGAATATTTGATATGAATAATTCTATGCTCACGAAGCCTGTCAAGAAAAGAAAGGGCAGTAACATTTCCAGTGGGTCCAGTCAGAGTGGAAAACAGATGATTTCTTGCCCATCATCAGATGGTTGTGCTAGAGCCTCCATTAGTGGACGGGGGTGGCAGAATTGGGCGCAGAATGCTACTCCATCAGAACGGGCTCCTATTCTTTCTGCCTCAAACAATAACAGTTGGAAAAATTCTCAAGCCAAGGT
The DNA here is from genome assembly GCA_015847255.1 of Hyparrhenia diplandra. Classification (NCBI taxonomy): domain Eukaryota; kingdom Viridiplantae; phylum Streptophyta; class Magnoliopsida; order Poales; family Poaceae; genus Hyparrhenia; species Hyparrhenia diplandra. The sequence goes on from JADLZK010010317.1 coordinate 21,666, forward strand.
TTCATCTGCAAGAACAAATCGTGTTAAAATCCGGAGTCTGTTAGCAGCCTCTGAGCGTGCTGAGCTGGTGAGAACTACCCAAATGAAGGTAAGCAGAACTTAAATATTTGTTATTTTATATCTCACAAACGAAGTCGAGTTTGGACAAGATATTTTACAGGGTTGTGTATCATCGTATCATTTACATGTGTGATTTTTTGGTGAATTTAGACGACTTTTTTGCCGTGGTTTCCACGGGTTTTCACGAAGGTTGTGGTTTCCACTAATATGTTGCCATGTTACTTAGATAATTATTGTTTGTAATCTGATCATGTTTTGTGAGATGGAATATACTAGTAAGCTAGGTCTTGATGAGCTGGTCCTTTTTTTATATCACAAACAGAAGTACACCATCAATAAACACACTGACAAATAATATGGCACGAGCTCTTTCTCTTACTTAATTAAAAATGGCACGAGCTCTCACGGAGTGCTAATCACGTGTGATCCTTCCCCATGCATGCCCACAATAGACTTGCCGTAGCTTCCCGCTCCACTGGCATCGTCGAGACCGGCCTGATCCAGCACATTATAATTCCAAGTGTTGGGGAGATGCCTGCTTATCGTTTTCTTATCCTTTGATGAACAGTTACAATTAGTTCTATTTATTTCTGTTTATTGTTCGGACCGTTAGTTGCTCTAGAGTTTTGACTATACTCTTGCCAGCTCAATAAGATATGGGCGCCCCAGCTTGTACAATGGACCGACTATTTAATTGTCTACTAACTATTTAATGCATATATATAACCATGATCAAGCATATGGACAATAATTGTATATATATATCATTTTGTTGCTTTGTTATATAAAATGATCGCATATGAATGAGATGAATACGATTATGATATTTATTTAGAATCATTATATATAATAGGATAGGATAGGATATGTATATACTATATATAGTAATATAATATATTATGTTGTGCTTTTTTTATATATATGTTAATTATACTATTTTTAGAACATTTGTTAGAATCATATTTTGTATATACAAATAATCTTTAGCTCCGTCCCCTCAAGAAAAATACAATTCTAATACAGTGTTTTGTTTTATAAGTATATCACAAGTTTGACATGAGGGAAGTGCGGACCGTTGTCCACTCACAATTCTAGGAGTCGTAAAAAGAGTGTGATAATGGAAGCGATGGCCCACTGCAGTCGCAAGCGGGCTCTTGCCTGGTTGGAGTTGAGCTAGAGCTAGCAACCACAGTTCGAATCCTAGCATTAAGCCATCCATCTTATGGCCGGGGTTTGACCCTATTATATTTTTATGGCCACTGCATTCGGTGCAACGGTTGATTTCATTGACGAGTACGTGATTCTGTCGTTGCATACTTGGCTGGAAAGTCTGATGTCCTTTTGACCTACATAACCTGTTGCTAACACGTAAACAGAGTTTGGTTGAATAGGATGCAATTCATATCCGCACCGTACAACCACACTCACTTTCAAACTTCCAAGAAATCAAATCAATAAATATATGTTGTACTCTCTATTTTTTTTTTGAGACCACGCCGTTGTGCGTATTTCAT